>JAJAGP010004956.1:11381-40340 GCA_025084515.1 Ancistrus triradiatus | reverse complement strand
GGCACACTGAGAACTATGCGACACCATATCAGGTGACATCACCCTTGCTGAGGCCAAGAGAGAGAGTGACCCTGTCTGGAGTGCTGGCTCCACAGGGCTGAGTGCTGATAGGATTAAGAACTTGCTGGTAGCGGGTATTTAACACCCATCCAAGCTGATCATGCCCACGTCTATCAGACACTGCTCCAATATCCACACAGCACCCTCACCCTGCCCCCTCACTGACCTCATTACATGCTACACCAGTCACTGGGTTAGGATCAGAGTAATCCTCCAGGAAGCTTAATGTTGAGGAAAACCTCAGGCTGAATGTTTGGAGGCTCAACAGTCAATAAATCGAAGTGGCTGTACGGACACAAACACTAAAGGGTAATAAAACAGACCTTGAATTTAACCGGTATACATTTGGGGTTTCGGAAATGCTCAAACATCTACAATCGAACTTTGTTCTCAGACAGCTTTTAGCACATTTCAGAGACGCGAAAGGTCAGCCATGTGTGTCGAAGCCAGAGTGACATTTCCTCTGACCGAAAACACAGAAGCAAGTCTTGAATATCTTGAGTAGTACTCACAGTGACAGTCCAGCCCAACCATTTTATACTACTGCTTATTTATGACATTTTTCCACCATGGTGAACCCCCAGTTGCCCTCTGTAATGTCAGTCAGCATCTCTGAGGAGGATAAGCATGAGGGAACCTGACCTCCATTAAAAGTGAGAAGAATCCAGTGCTCAGATACGCTAGCTCTTGACTGCAGAGACCAGAGTTCAAGTCTCGGCACACTACAGACAAAATTGGGCAGCAAAAGTTATCAGGGATCATCTCCCTGCTGCTGCAACAGAAATCCCATTGGCTGACTGCTGGTGAAAAGGATTGGTAGTGACCATGAGTTGTACTGGGGAACTCGCCGGTCTCCTCCCTAGGCTGAGGGATTGGCAAACAGCAGAGAACACTGAAAGGGGAATTGGGGCATGACTAAAATGGGGTGAATCTGGGACTGGGTGGTACAGAAGAGTGGAAAGAATCCCACCTAGTTATCATGGACTGGCCTTGTCTGACTGCTGACTGGTTTCATATTACAGATGGTCTTCGTTTGGCTTACGATTATTTGATTTTACGATGGGAATCCAACAATACAATACAAATGCTGGGCATCCAGGCAGCAGCCAGCTGACCAATGGACTAACCATTTTGTTTTCGTCTTTTACTTTCAATACATTATTCAATGCATTACATGAGATATTCAACCCATTATTATAAAATAAGCTGATGTACTCTGTACATATCACACTCCTTGGTGTACGATACATTAACTTACAATGTGTTTCTCAGAACATATCCCCACCAAAAATCGGGGACTACCTGTATTATAGATCGAAGTTACTTCCAATCAAAACTGGCATTTAAAGACGGGCTGTTTACAAATAATTCCAGCAGGCACAATTTAATAATGCCTTAATAGGGAGTCCGTTTGACTAGTAGAAGTCAATTAGTAGAGCTTATGCATCAGTAAACTGACCTACTGCCTAAGCTTCATTTGACAAGTGCATGGGGAGTACTCATTAAACATCAACCTCATTAGCATTAAGCAAATTAGCTTGATTAAAAAAATAAAGACAATAGGCTATAGCATACAATTACACGTGGGTTTATTTTGTTACTCCAGTTTCAGCTTATTCCTGATGGGATTATAATTCTGAACATTTTTCAGGACGTGTTATTAAACACTCCATCATCTTGTGCAAAATTGCTTTTTCTACACCCGATTAAGCAGAATGTATTCCCTTAGAACCTTCATAAAACAATAATGACTGATTGTTTGAAGCGATGTCTAATTAGTAATAAAACAAACCACCAACCCCCACTGTCAAGCCATTACACACTGCATGTAACGCAACAACACGAAAACATGCTCATGAGATAATCAAGTGTCCCAAGTGTGTTGCGCTACTAGTAACTTCAGATTAATCTGCATCCAATAAGGGGGCACATCTCATTATGGATACACAAGCTACTGCATGGAATAATGCATTCTTCCAGACCGGATCTTTTACAAATATTATTTTGACTGCCTATAAACTGTCAATTGGTTTTGTAGAACTAATGAAATTATCACTTCAAACCATTAAATAATCAACAATTCCAATGTAATTTACTCTCCTAAGAAAATGTACCCCTTTACAATCATCAGGAATGCAAGAAATGCATTAATATCCTTCCCCTGTCCGATCCCCATCCCTTTCCTGATTGATCTGGTTATGCTACGCTGTTAGAAAATACCAAGAGCTCTTACTGGGGAAATGAAGCCTTCTATATGTGAACCTTAAGCATTTACTGAGCTATCTTTACTGGTAATATTTATGTCATTTATGGCTTTGTGTCATTCACATTTTCGCAACTTTCAGACAATACTTTAAAGGGCTGCAGACTTTCACACATGAAACACTTGACTTTTTATTGCCTATTCTCTACTTGATGCTTAGAGACTTTAGGTTTCTCACCAGATTCTGCATTACAAGGCTGAACCTCAAAGACTCTCTTATATTCTATAGTTTTATATTCTCTATTTTATAGCGATAGCCTAGAGGTTAAGGTACTGGACTATGGACCAGAAGGTCCAGGGTTCAAATCCCACCTCTGCCAAGCTGCCACTGTTGGGTCCTTGAGCAAGACCCTTAACCCACAATTGCTTGGATTGTAAGATTGTATCAATTGTAAGTCGCTCTGGATAAGGGCGTCTGCTAAATGCTGTAAATGTAAATGTATTCTTCATAATATTGTATTCCCTGAAATGTATTATAATCTATGTACTACATTTTATTTTACCTACTACATTTGCTTTAAATGTTCTCCATTTTTCATATTTAGATAACTTAGTTTAATTTTTTACATGTAACATCTGGGCTGCCCAATGAGGTTTTGCACTTTTTAGAGTCTTGGTTAAAGTTTCTTCCTTATAAAATCTTTTAACTTTCTCCTTTCCACTGTTACCCTATGCTTGCTCAAGTAGGGCTGTGGGCCTAGATGGTTGTAAAACTGCTTTGAAACAATGCTCCTTGGTAAAAAGAGCTATATACATAAATTCGACTTGATTTAAAAGAAGATTTTTCTTCTCTGCAAAAATTGCCAGCAAATTCCTCTTTATTTCTAAATCACCCCAAATGAGAGACATTTCTACTAGTCAAAATGCCTACTATATGAAGAGAAGCGGTAAGGAGCTAATAATGAAGCGTCACCTGATGTACACATAATGGTAAATAAGAAGTCCAGTTTAGTCATTTGGGAGTCAGTTGCACCCTTTTTAAAAAGTATATGCCCATTCAGTGAAACATTCTCCACCATCAGAACCCAAACCAAACAAAGGCCTCCTAGATCAGTGATTATTTAAGTAAGCTTCTCGGTTTCTTCACACTGCTAAGCTGCAGGTTACATTTACATTTACAGCATTTAGCAGACATCCTTATCCAGAGCGACTTACAATTGGTACAGTCTTACAATCCAAGCAATTGTGGGTTAAGGGCCTTGCTCAAGGACCCAACAGTGGCAGCTCGGCACAGGTGGGATTTGAACCCTGGACCTTGTGGTCCATAGTCCAGTACCTTACCCACTAGGCTACCACAATCCCATAGGTTACAAGTTTCAGACAGTCTACAAATGATCTGGCTCAAATTAGTGCAAGGTCTTATTCATTACAGTTGCCCTAGGCCAACAAAAAGCAGCCAGTGAAGAAAAAGTCAGAGCTGTAGGGTGAGGTTCAGTCTCATGTCATATACCACGGTGGAATATCCATAGTCACTTCATAACTCTTTAAAGTCTACCGTTCTGCCATTTGCAACCATAGAAAATCTGTAATGTTCTTCTAAACTGCTTGTAATGATGAATTTCTACCAAAAGTCCCTCAAACCCACGTATCATACACTAATCTGTTTATTTAAATTATGCACATCGATACAAATCTTAAACATGCACACCCATACACAAATCTTGCCTAAGCTGAGCATCAAACTCCACCCACAATTAAATTTGTGAAGCCAAACACTACTGGCAATGCCACTTTCGGTTTTCAGCCGGAAGAGAAAATGTGGGCAAGACAGCGGAGACAAATGCATATAGTAAAGAAATGGAGCTTAGGGAACAAAGCATTAAACTCTGCACACTCCAAAAGAGAAAACTGGCAAAACACGATGATGATTTGTGTGGTCAAACAGTGATCTGAGCTCCCATTTATTGAGCACCTAGCAGTGTTGCATGTATGCTTCTTTCTCTCTTGCTCACCAATGCCTGCATCTCACTCGCAACAAGCAGAATTCTGAGAATTTGGTAACAATGTTATTGTTATTGGAAGAGAACAAAATGGATCCTAATCCTCTGACCCATAGCACATTGTGGGTCGATACGACTGTTGTACTACTCAAGTCTTGTCTCAGTCTCAACCTCATTTGGACTCAGTCTTGTCTCGGTCTCAAGGTAAGCTGGACTTGGACATTGTTATCAAGACGAGCTGAGACCAATGCCTCTGTCAAAGACAACCTTAATTATAAACTGAACTTTTTTCTCATTATTCTATCGTTACTGATCAGCAATCCATTCAAACAGAACGAACCAGCGCCTAAAAATCTGCACTCAGATTGGCCATCAGGGAAAATAAGTTACTGCTCTTCTAGCTCAGTATCCAATCAATGAACAGATTTTACTTTGAACAGAGTTACATTAAGATTGCAAGTGTGCAACTTTGCCTGCTCCCTTGTCTTAGTTATTATAGTTTAGAATATTTTAGTTTGAGGACAGATTGAAATGTTAATATTATGTTTTCACATTTAATAATAAAAATTGATAGAACAGATGTTGTTGGCTATATTCAGTTGACTTTATGTGGTGATTCTGATTAAGTTTGAGAAAAGTAAGAGAATTATCATAATTATTTGCTTCCAAAACGTACATTGCCTTAGGTAGACCAAGACTATGATATCATAATAAGTAGGGCTGCAACTAACGATTATTTTAATAATCGATTAATTGGTCGATTATTTTTTCGATTAATCGATAAATCGGATTTAAAAAAAATGTTTCCATGTTTTTATTCAGAAAATATAACACTGAATAACAGAGCAAATAAGTGATAATTGAATTATAATAAATTAAATTTATTAATAAATTAAAATAACAAATTAAATAATAGTGTGTATACTTGTATTTATTCTGTTTCTTCCTTCTTCGTACTGTAACAAGATAATTTCCCCCTGTGGGATAATAAAAGGCTATCTTATCTTATCTTAATAAAGAAGAATAAGTGCATCTCTGATGCAAACACTAGATACAAACTCATTCACGCTCTTTCTTTAGAAACTTTGCATTGCAAGCCAAAATGTTAGCATGTCAACATGCTCCTGGCTAAAGCTGGCTCTCTTTTTAGAGACTATATTTCCTGCCGCAGAAAATAAACGCTCAGTGTTGAAGTAGCAGGAATGCATAAATAGGACTTGGCTAGCCTGGCCAGTATAGGATATCTGTCTCTTAACTCCATAACTGTCATTATCCAGCTAACAAGCAAAAAAACAGCATCAACCGTGCTGTGCCTGTTCGCATAGTGTGAGTGTGCCGTTACGTTTCCACACTTCACAACAGAACAAACTCGGGATATTGTGGTGACTTACGCTGTTGTTGAGCTCCCTTCATCCTCATTGGAGACTAACATGTTTCCGTTTCGAGGGCTGTATCAGCACCGGATGCCCTTCCTGACGCAACCCTCACCATTTATCCGGGCTTGGGACCGGCACTAGAAATACCCTGCCTGAGCAATCTAGCGGCTGTTTTTTTTTTTTGGCAAAGCTTGCATGTTACACATTTTTCGTTGTGTGAAGCGTGAAGTGCTCCTACACTTTTGAGGACTTAAGCCGAACCTGCTTCTCTGCACCGTTCATGTTTCATTTATAGAATTTATTTCATTCTTAACGCCAATTTACTTTGAATGTTCCGCCTCCGCACCGGCTCAGCCTCATTCCATTCAATCTCTCGTATTTTTTTCCAGCGTTGAAAGTGTCGCAAGTAACGTGAGCTTTTATGACAAGGAGAGGGACACACAAATCATGCGACACAACGAATCAATAATGAAATTTGTTGTCGACACCTTTAATAATCGAATTGTGATGAATTGAATTTTTCCACTGTTTTTTCTTTCTTGTATGACGAAAAAAATCTTCATCTGGTCTCATTCTCGACCACTCCCGATCTTGGTCTCAACTCAGACTCCATTACTAAGAGTCTTGGTCTTGACTCGGACTAGGCGTGCCCTGTTCATGCTCTTGACTCGTCTTGACAACAACACTAGTCGATACTGCTTCTACATCCTTGATTGATTGTCACCAATCATACGAGTGAAGGCGTTCCAACATGAACCAAACTCTCCAAAAACCAGCTTCAGCCACAAGTGAGAATTTTGATCAGTGAATCACTTCACCATTCACACCTGTTTCCTGCTAGACCTGCACAGTGATTTCAGATGTTTCTGATAAACAAAGTAAGTTTTGCTTCAACTGTCTATTCCAAAAAAACACTCTTAATCAAGGCTGAATCAGACTAATGAAATAACCAGTGTGTCTGTTTGCTTTGGTGTCTTGCCACGCCTCAACATAAGTGCACTTAATTACAAATCAGTGTATAGAGTGGGGGGCATTTGAGATGGGTTCCTTCAGACAGTCATGGCCACAGGAAACAGATTCCTCTCCTGTTCAACTAATCAACCACTCTCCTGCTCAAAGGCAGCCAGGCTTTCGGATGATTACCTCCAGAGAAAGAGCCAGACGATCGAGTTCACGTAAAGGCTTAAACAGAGTAACTTGCTAGCCCTTTAACAGCGATAGAAACCAACATGGTGCGTGGAGGTGGCAGGATGAGATTACAGCCACTGATTAGGGCAGGCATAAATGCTGGAACCCAGCAGGGACTGTCACAGGAAGAGGAAGAGGGTGTTAATCCGTCCAGCGGATGCAAAGCCCGCTGATCAATAGAGCATCTGCTCTGAGACAGAGATCCACTCACCCTCGCAAAGCTGGGAAATGAAAGGATGCGGGTGGCTGATGAATTCAATACTTAAGAACCCAGCACAATGAGGGAGGAAAGCTAGGCTTTTTGGGAGAGAACCTCAAGGGATCAGAACTTCAAAAGGGTTCTGGCACCTCCATCAGCTTGAAGAGGCAATGCGGCATAAAGTGCAACGATACAAACACATGCAAATAGAGCCCACAAAGGACACCTCAACTTGGTACAGCTTGTACTTGGCAAACTTGAAAGCGTTATCAGGAAGACAGCGCTAAATTTATTGTTGTGCAGCGGGCTTGTCGAGAGGCTTCTGGAAAATCTATTTAAAAATGAAGGCGGTTAATGGTACATGGAAAAGCTTACTGACTACATTAAATAATTCATGTGGCTCAATTCCATTGTCACTCCTCCAAAATATGGATACTGACCACGTACAGCGCACTTACCAGAACATAAGCAACAATAATCAATAGCGTAGTGCAGAGTCAAAACACTAAGCCTTAAAGTATGGGGGCCTGAAATAATGATCGATTCTAGTGACTAGTCCATATTTTTACTTCAATTTTTAAACTTTTCCCTTTAATGATCATCCCTCTTACCCTGACATCAGTGGCGTCTCCATGGCGAATGTTGCTGCACCACGTGCTGTGCTCGCTGTTGTTCTCGAAGTGATGGAAGACCTTGAGGACACGGTCAGGGGCGGGAGTGGAGCGCTCCGTTCCACCGCTGAGTCGGGACTTAACCCCGCTGCCCACGCCGTGGCTCAGGCTGGGCTCCAGGTACGCCGTCGCCATGCCTTTCCTGTTTGCTAGGTATCGGTCATATTCTAGAGAGAGGACAAAAAAGATGGGCTAGTACCACATCTTAGAAGCAAACATCAGAACCTTGTTGCGCACAGAATAGGTGTTTATGGGGTGTGTATGTGTGGAAGCGGTCTAAAAAATCATGACTGATCAGTAATTCAGTACAACAGAACCGCTGAACCAGAGGGCTCCGCATTTCGTAAGCAGTGCTACCAGAACAACTGCTGTCGAATGAGCCGCACAACTAGGACAGAGGTAACAATGGACTGCAGTTTCCTGGAACGTAGACCGTGGGATCAAATCATTGATATCCTTAGAGTACTGGGCTCCATGGGGGGGGGCCGCGTTCAGATACTTCAGATTAACTGAAGGACTTGGTCAAGAACCAAAAACGACAATAACAAGCAAATTTTTCCCATAAGGAATAATGTAAACTGGATGAATCCGTTCCAAAGCCCCAGAATATCCATACTGTATAAGAATTATATGCATTAGTGGAGTTGTATTGTACAGATGCTCCTGATTTATGATTGGGATATATTCAACAAATCCATGGTAAGTTAAATGATTCATAAACGGATGAGTTTAGTATAGTCCATACTCTATCACAGCACAGTCGACATTAATGTTTAAAACACTGACATTAACCTACAGTTGGCCAAAATCATTAACACAAAGCTTATTTTATAATAAAGTGTTGAAACTCATGTAATTTGGTGAGTAATGAACTGAAAGTGAAAAGAAAAAGCAAAACGCTTGCTCTATTGGTGAACTCTCTTACAGTGCCAACTGCTTAGGGTGAAAGTGAATCAGAGAACTTAGTCCTTGAATTCCTTTAATTTGGCTGTAATCATCAACCATTTTAGGACCTATGGGGACTTATTTGCACTAAAAATAAAGAAAAACATGACAAACATTGGATATTTTCACTGAGAAAGAGCTACTCTGAGACTGAATAACTTTGTATTGAAGTGTGACTCATGAATAATGAATCGTGATTCAGCTGAAGAGAGTCACGTGGCTCGACTCGTACAACTTTAAGCAAGTGCGCCGAGTACAGAGACAAGTTTTTCTAGTCAAAATGGGTGAGAACCGAATTCTACGAGTTCCTAAGTAGTGAGAGCCAAGGTACCACTGTACTTAATTAAACTGATTCCTCCGTAACACCTTTTCTGTACAGTTGAGAACTGTTTCCAAATCAAAAATAATCTACAACAAAAAGTTGACCATTCTACCATGGACCTTCAATCCACTGGTTAAATAAAGTAAACACAAACATAAAATTCTCTTATATATCAAAACTCGCTTTAGGCAGCTATCACAAGCAAACTACAACAGAACATCACAGCTTGACTTCCCTACAGCTACCAAAATTAGAGTCTTTTAAGTTACAGTTCAGTGATATCGCGAAATCAAAACCCAGACTCTGTGCGCTGGATTTTTCTCATCATGGTTAGTCTGCATTACAAACACCACAGTGAGCAAAACCTTATAAAGCAGAGTTTGATTAAACCAAATTACGGATAGAAACTCCACATCCTCTGCTTTGCGAGCTACACGGCTTTAACTGTGGATTAAAGACAGCAAATTATAAACAGGCTGGGATGAGTCACTGTAGCAGAGATGGGTTCTGTTACAGCTGACGCTGAACATTCGTACACTATTCTTCAGATTAATACATCCATTGGCCAGCGTCTCAGCCTTAAACCCGATGTTGTGGTATGATTATGGATGACAGTGTACTAATTAGTGTGACTGCCGTGGGAATGAATCTGCTGTTGAGTCTGGCAGTGGTGGCTCAGATGCTTCGGCACCTTCTGCCAGGCAGCAGGAGGGAAACGAGTGTGTGAGAGGGGTGGGAGGGGCCATTCTCATGGCCTTCTGAATGCATTGATTGTTGTAAATGGTGTCTATGGAGGGTAAAGACATTCCGATGATCTGCTCAGTTGTTCTCATGAGAACAGGTTCTTATGGTCCAAGATGTCAAGTCAGATTTATTTATATAGCGCTTTTTACAATGGAGCATTGTCTCAAAGCAACTTTCTAAGCTTTAGATTATCTCCTAATAACTTACGTCCAATCCCAATTGAGCAAGCCTAGGCGACAGTGGCAAGGAACAACTCCCTGAGTTCTATGAATAAACCTTAGGAGACCCAAGACTCAAAAATGGACCCCCAACCTCCTTTGGGGCGGCGTATGATAAATCTAAAGCGAACTAAAGTATGGAGTCAAAGTTCGAATAAAATGTGAAGTAATGCAGCATCGACATTAAGTGGCCCCGGGTATGGTGGGGTCTGGAGCTGATGGACGGAAGAGCTTGAGTGGAGCCTCCAGCCGATGAATACATCAATGGGTGGGGCTGGAACTGGTACCAGGAACACCCTCAGAGAGAAACAGAAAATGTATAGTTCTTGATTAAGACAACAGTGTCTATTAACATCACTGATGCCAAGTGGTAGCATGAGACCCCGGAGCATTAAGCTTATAGCAGCTAGCTTAGAAAGAGGAGAACTGTAGGAAAACACGCCACGATGATCACATGATACATCGGCAACCACGGGAGGCAGAGACAAACAACCCAACGTCTCGATCACCATAGGGAGACTCTTTGCACTATGAACCCCCAGCTCTGCCCTTATTCTAGGCAGGATGCACGAGTCAATATCACAGGACCGAAGCCAGTTCAGCCAGACCCGCACCACTCGCCACTCCCGGCTACGACAAGTCAGGCCAGGCCGACATGACTCCAGACCCTCCGCCCCAGTGACCCAAGCCATGCGTCTCGGTCTAAATCAGTCCAAAAGCCTGCGTAAACTTACTGTCTTTAGCCTAGACTTAAAACTTTGGAGACATGTCTGATGGTGCAGCATCCATTGCCAAATACTGCTGGCTTTGTTTTACATTGGTGGTCGAACGATAGGGTTTTTTTTTTCTTTTATAGGCCGAGTGCCGATAAGTTTAGATATTTAGTAATGACATCATAATGAGGCCGATATCTACCATTTTTTTAATAACAATCAATCTACAATACATTGAACTTGGATAACCCGATAGTTAAAGCATAAATGACGCGCTATTTGCATTGCACTCGTCTTTTTTTAAATAAAAGTTTCATTGCACACAGCATTGATGATATCATCATCATCTTTCTGGGGAACAAAATAATCTATATACAATACAAGAAATAAGCAATGTTAGACTATTGCACATGATAACAGCAACTTTTTGTTTTCAATCCCAGTTCAGAGTAGCAAGACATAATTCTGAAAGTTTTCATCTTCTCATAAATGGCCCAACCACAACAAAGTTTCTTTGCATTTTCTCCACTGTTTTTGAATATCGGCCTCATGGGCACTGATATTGGCCGATGCCAGTTATTTCAAATGGCACTAATCGACTCATCTATCACTAGCTTACATGCAGGCTGGTATTCTGTTAATCATCGAATTAATAGCTCAATGTGAACAGAAAGCATTCATAACACCTCAATCAGAATAACGTGATCCAATACAGACAAATTCAAATAAAATATATTTTGGCAATCCTTCAAATAATCAGTTAAATAGAAGAATCAGAGCTAGGAGTGTAACGATGCATTGGGACATTATGGACATTTATTTTAATTGCAGGGGGCCAAAGGTTCTTACAAAAACATTGTAAGAAAATAGTATCGTGAACTTAGTATCGTGAATCGAATCGTGTATCGTTACACCCCTAATAAAAGCCATGTAATCTTCTGTATCTGATATTTCCAGTCAGACCATGAGAGTACCTTCAGTGCTTGTGTCGGTCATGCTAACAATTTCTGAAGGAAACAAAGTTTTAAAAGACTTTATAGTAATCATTAGGCTGGTTAGTTAGCAAGTTACTGTATGTTTTAACGTCATGCTGTGCACTTAAGCCATTCTCACGACAGGAACATCTTGTATCTTAAAATATTCTTTGTATGCGTCTTCGTCTTTTATGGCCTGTAATCTTAAATATAGATGCCCAGATTATTTCTACGTTTGTATGTCACTTATCTCCATTCTTAAACTATGTCAGCAGGATGGATGACTGAAAAGTCTAAAACTTAAGCAAATAAACCACAGTGGGCTGTCTTGATGGTACGTGCAAAAATGTTGCTGGATGTGAATTTTAATTCTCTACCCCGGAACATGGAGATTCTGACTGTTTCTATACTTGCACCACTGAAGTGCATATAATGGGCACCCCATGTCCACACAACATGAGTAAGTAAACCTTGTTTTATCAGCAATGAGAAAATAATTGTTGTTTCTGCAACCAGACTGTGAGACGCATCACCTCCTTCTTGTATGCCGACTCAACACTGTTGCTAATGAGACCCACCACTGAAGTATCATCAGCTCAGCTTGATGATGTGGTTTGGGTTTGCTTTGTGGCAGAGTCGTGAGTCAGCAGAGTATACAGTCATGGAATGAGCACACGGCAATGTGGTGGTGCTGGAAATGGTGGTGACCCAGTTGCACAAGGGAGTGTTCAGTTCCGCAGTCTCAGCTTTCCTGTCAGTCTCTGTGTTGTCACTGCGTTGAATGCTGAAGGCTACGAACAGCATTATTACATAACAGGCAACAGAGAGGTGCAACACTCCTGTATTTACATGTACAATTAGCAGATTAGCCCTTATTCAGAGCCACTAACAACTGGTACAATTCAAGCAATTGTGAATTAAGGGCCTTGCTAAAGATCCCAACAGTGGAAATCCGGCAATGCTCGGGTTTGAACTCCAGACCTGCTGGTCCATAGTCCAGTATCTTTACCACTGTGCCACTACAATCCCAATGTGGTTTAATCACAAAAATGCAATGAGGTTACATGATATAAAAAGTACTTTCACACCTGGGGAAATTTTTCATAGTTCATAGAACTGTGCCCCTTTGTCATGTGTTTGCACTGCAGGAACTTGGAATGACTGTAGTTCTTAGAGCGCCATGTATAGGAGGTTTTTAACTCATGTTTCAAGGTAGGGTCTTTTCTCAGCGCACAGGAACCCTGAGTGATGCAGGTATGCGGTGATTGGTCCAGTCATAAGACTACGACAATAGTCCAGTCTAGGGCTGCAACAACGAATCGATAAAATCGATAATAATCGATTATTAAAAGTGTCGACAACGAATTTCATTATCGATTCGTTGTGTCGCATGATTTATGTGTCCCTCGCCTTATCATATCCGCTTACGTTACTTGCGGCACTTCGTCAGCGCTGGCTAGCATGTTGACATGATAACATTTTTGGATTGCAATGCAAAGTTCCTAAAGAACGGGAGTGAATGAGTTTGTATGTAGTGTTTGCATCAGAGATGCACTTATTTTTCTTTATTATTAAATTTGTTATTTTCAGTTATTAATAAATTAAATTTATTCATTTATTGTAAGCACTTATTTGCTCTGTTATTTAATGTTATATTTCTGAATAAAGACATGGAAAAGTTTTTGTTTTTTTTTAACTCGATTCATCGATTAATCAAAAAAATAATCGACCGATTATTAAAATAATAATTAGTTGCAGCCCTAGTCCAGTCATAGTGAGGCAATTGTACAGCGATGGGTCCAGCCTTTTTGGGGGCAACCGCTATTTTTAAATATACTTGTACACCAGTAGCCTTATAAACAACAGGGGCCATATATTCATAAAGATTGTTAGGGTTAAGCTTAGCTGCTAGTGATAAAATTCTAAAACAAATCTTACAATTATGGGTGTGTTTCCCACTTAATGTTTTGAGTAGGTAAAAACTTAGGAGTAGGGAGGAGGACTTTTATGAGGTTTAGGAGTTCTCTTAAGCAGGGGAGAAAAGAGAGGAAGGATGACGAGGCGGAATAAATGTTCTCCAAACACTGGATAACTGAGTTAATCAAATGCTACCGATTAGAATGTGCAGAAATAACGTTTGAGGTTGACCTTAGTAGGGATGTACTCATGTCCTACCCAGCACAATAATGCCATGACACCCGAAATGAATGTTACATACAAACCAATCCCACCACTTACATAGACAAAGCAGTAATCAAAGTCATTGAAAAGAGCGAAGCCGCACTTTCTCCAGTTCATAGGCTATCCGATAGATTAAGTAGGCTACAAAACGTACCAGCATGGTAAATAAACTGCCAAAAAATAAAGCAAATAAACACGTGGGTGTGATTAGTGTAAAATACGTAGAAATAGCCTGTTATTTCAAAGGCTTATAATAGGCTATACAGTATTTCCCCACTTAAGAAAGCATTTCTGTGTGTGCCTGTGTGAGTGCGAGAGAGAGAGAGAGAGAGAGAGAGAGAGAGAGAGAGAGAGAGAGAGAGAGAGAGAGAGAGAGAGAGAGAGAGAGAGGGGTGACAACCAATCACAGTCTTCAAAAGAATGCATCATACCTAGCAATCAGGTCAACCCTACAAAGCTTAAGCTAAGAGCTCACTAAGAGTATTCTTATAATCTGTATGAAGATGGCTGCAGATCTTTGTGTCCCAAATGGAGAAAAAACAACAACAAATGGACTGAGTGAAATTCAGGCTTTACGAGCCTACATGTAACAAATGAGGTACACCACAATTTTGATTTGTCCAAGGGAAATTGGCCTGGATTGCATCCTTTCAGTGCCACATAGCGTTCCTACTAGCGGTGTGAACGCACACCAAAAAAGGCTCTGGAATGAATGCAGTTGTTCTCCGCAGAGAATAGTTGCTCCCATGTTGCTTTAGTCCCTAGAGCTTCCTAGTGCAAAAGCAGCTATAGTAAGCAACAGGCCAAGTTCCTTCACCACATCACTCGCTACTGACTAACGAAATGAATCCAGTCACACAATAATGTTTTGGCTGGTTTAATTCTGGTGACGTGCCAGTGAAATGATGCATGTTTGCAGCTTGCTGGCTTTATGTTCTTGACTCGAGTCAAAAGTCAATTTCTTGTGTATGCTGTATATTTGATAAATAACTACTTCCTGATTCGGATGTCCTGCCAGCAACTCTTTCAGATGTGGTCAAATGTTATCCCAGGAGGCACGCTCCAACCTCCAGGCCTCATCGCCCATCATGGACACGCATTCCTAACAGTCATCAAGGTCCCTAGGCGCTGTGTTTATCTTGCAATGTTGTTACAGGGCAGATTAGACACATTTCCTCTAACAACCTCTGGAGCCCAAACACACAGCACTGTGGTGGAGAATGATAGTCAGAGGATCAGCAGCCACAGAACTAATACACAGAGCAGGAGGAATGAGAAAAAGAAATGCAAACGTCAGGCCAAATGGCAAGTTAAACACTTACTGGGGAAATGACAGCATACAAAACCTAGAGCGGTTCTGGCACTACTCATGACAATAATTACAACACACTACAAATGACAGGGTTGTTGACTCTGTCAAGATGGAACTGGCAGCAGTCTTAACTCCTAGCTCCCACTTGTCATGGGATAAAACGTAAAACCTCTGTTTAACTGACTAACTTGACTATCAGACATATTGAGATCAAACAGCCTGTTCCAGCTTATGCTTATGTCCATCAACTACGTGCAAGTTGTAGTGTTGTGTGCTCATCCACGCATTTCAACAGACAAAGATTTTCCATGTGATGTCTTCTGTGTCGGAGTTGCCCTGACCCAGCCCTTAACCCACAACTGCTTGGTTTGTACCTTGTATGATTGCATCAGTAGCTGCTGATAAGAGTGGCTGCCAAATGACCAAAAAAAACATTCCTAAATGTTTACTACACTAGAATGGACATCATTGTGTTGAACTGAAAGTGTACAGGTATGTAATTTAGTAAAAGTAGTGCAGTATACCAGTTAGGGCTTAGTGGAAACAAATGTACTCAATTTGCTCAGTTCTACATGGCTACTTCATCATCTAACACTGCAGATCAAACTAAACAGACCCACCAGTGTTTCTGGCCGATACCAATCACCTTTCAGCATGACTGGCAGGTAGCCGATACTGATCGAGAGCGAGGCTGGACGCCACTTTATGCTGTTTCTGTGCATACTGCTCACTCACGTACTGAAAGAGCATACACCTCAGTCACCACCTCTGCCAAGCCGCCACTGTTGGGTCCTTGAGCAAGGCCCTGAACCCACAACTGCTTGGATTGTAAGATTGTATCAATTGTGAGTCGCTCTGGATAAGGGCGTCTGCTAAATGCTATAAAGCATACTGTTTTAAAGGTCGAGCAGTGCGTACTGGATGGAATCTAGTACATACTGGTTAAGAATGCCATTTGGGACACAGCCATAACCTAAGCTTGTTTATTACTGTTTAAACCGATCAATCCGGACACGCAGCTGAATACAATACGGGGGTCAAACTTAGTCAAAATTCAGAGTTTGTATTTTCAGCTAGCGTTTCAGCTAGGAACTGCAAGGACCTGTGACCGAGGGGGTTCACACCATGCTGCAGCGATTACCTCACAAAATGTGGCTCACTTGTTTCACGCTCAACGTTGATTGACTCACAGGACTGGCTAAATTACAGAAATATCGACCAGCTGACAATCGCATATTTGGGTTGAAAATCGTCCGATACTGATACGTAGCCGATCAATCCTTCCATCTCTAGTTCTCTCTCTCCAAACCATAGGCCTTAACCAGCACAGACTCAAACCACAATCAATGTAATATGGGTAGGCAATACGGCAAAAAAAAAATTACTACATCACAATTTCTCTAGGCTGTATCACAATCCTTGATACTTTACAATAATTTTCCCATGTTGGATTTAAGACCAAGACAACAAATTTTTCCCCCACTAACAATAAAACCTAGCTCCACAAAAGAACAGAAATGGCAGAAATGTCCAGCAATAATATCACACTATAACATTAAACAAATCAACTGAAGTCCAACTACGCCATAAATAACTGGGAGTGAGCAAAAAATCCCCAAAACAGCAACACAAAACTTTTAATTCTGAATTCAGTCATCTCTCTGTATTTTGTGCACATCAGAGACATATTTAGGACTTGGTACACAGAAATGAGGATCAACTATTAAGAGAAGCCTCTTAAAACCCTGGTTTTCGACCATTTGTTGAACATGACATCCTTGGCCAGGTAATGTCACAGAATCAGAATGAGGTTGTCAAACAGGCCTGATGCGTTTCCAACATGTGCCAATTTTGTCTTCGCATACTTTAAAAGAAACTGCTATTTGCATTGTGTTCGTCGAACAAAATCCAAACCAGTTAACTAACAAAGATTTTTTTCAGTCACCAGCTCTTTTACATTTACAGCATTTAGCAGACGCCCTTATCCAGAGCGACTTACAATTGGTACAATCTTACAATCCAAGCAATTGTGGGTTCAGGGCCTTGCTCAAGGACCCAACGGTGGCAGCTTGGCAGAGGTTGGATTTGAACCCTTGACCTTCTGGTCCATAGTCCAGTACCTTATCCGCTAGGCTACCACAGTCCACAGTGTGTTGTTAGCCACACTACTGTGTTACAAAACAACTGCATCCAAAGGTCGTACCCACTGTGGGCTATTATTGATTTAATCATGTGTCTGTCAGAGAAAAAAAAAAGCTGGACTAGTGAACAGAGTAGCACCTGGTTGTTAAAACACCTTGGGATGCCACGTCCATGTGTTCAGGTTGACTCATGATCCATCTGTTAAGGCAGGTTAATCACAACCCCTACTCCCTACCCTTTTAGTCATTAGGGACGAAGCCATATATGGTTTACATGCCCTGTTGTGCTCATAACATCAGCAAGAGTCACACTTTCATTCACCTTTAAAAAATAAAAAAAACTGCTCTCCTCTCACCTGCTCAGATGTGAGGAGAGTTTGGACTGTTTTGGAGAACTTGCTAGTGACTTCCTTGTTAGTTGGCCTTTGTTAGTTCACAATATTACTCTACAAACAGACTAGTTGTATTCAGCCTAAGGAAAACAGCTGCTGCTAGTTCAGGATCCATCCAAAGCAACAACGGACATGATGTCACTGAAGAAGTCTAACAAGGACGCTATTTGATTAGAATGATGCTCAGTGAGACCGGTACCTTCAGAGTAGGTGACTCCTGAAGTGGCTCACGCCCTTTCTCTTGTACACACAAACCCACCATTAAACCTAGGCTCTTCAGTTTAATTCCACATCCATATCCCACACCCAGACCAGCAAAATCACAAATACTGAGAGTTTAGTACTCAAAGACCTTGTGTATTTCATTTAAAATCAGTTCACTCAGATTCGGAATCAATTCACCTCAAATCTTATCAACTGTATGGTAGTGAGGCAAACATACACTAGTTCAAACCCATCCACACTAACCACTTGAAAGAGCAACGGATAATCATTAAAGCTGCCAGCCTACCTTTGGGCAGTAAGTGCACACAGGCAGGCCACTCTGAACTGGCACGGAAACACACACCCATAGCCTTTGAGAGCTTGATAGTAGACAACATAAAAGAATCCTGCGGTACAAAGTCTACTGGCTACGCACACTTCAGCCTTCACTAGTGATCAAGGTGCCTTTCAAATGTGGCTGCACTCCACATGTGCCTCTCTTTTCTGACACAGCACCACATCATGCACTGTTGCAACAACTTGCATATGTGACTCATAAATGAGCCGAGTCTGCAGCGTCTATTGGCTCACCTGTCTCGGCTTTGTCTGAATTCTTATGTCTAGCCTAATCTACACCTGCCCATATAGTACATATGGATTTACTTAACATCACCATCAGCATCGATGCATATTCATGATGGAAGCAAGGTTGTAAAGGCCGAGTCCAGTACTTTAACTGCTTGGCCACCACAGTTTCTGCCTCCACAATCACAGCCAATAATCTCACACCACTGTGTCAATGCGTTCTGCCCCCAAGCTAGAATAACTACACAATTTTGAGGTTAAGACAGCATGCCTCTAAAACAAGTCAGACACCTCAGTGCAGTAAATCACAAACAACAAAATTATAGAGAGTAGAAGACGTTCGTCTAGCCTTTCCCCTGAAGCTCAAATTATAGGTTAGCTGGAAGATTTAGATCATACAAAGCATATGAAGTGATTACGGAGTTTGTTTCGTTTTCACAGAAAAGTGCAACAAGTCCTCCCTCGACCTTGCTGCTTTTCATCCAGGCTTTGATGGATGGCCTCAGCTTTTTCGGTTGGACACCAGTGTTTTCGGCAGAGCTCTCTTAAGGGTATACTCCAACACTTTACAACTTCTAGCCAGCACAGGAGATTACCCCTCATAAGATCTATTGAGAAACAATCAAAACCCCTGTTGACTCAAAACTCACCATGTTCTAAGTGGAGAGAGTTTATAAACTGAACATGGCTGGTAGTCCATCTGTTTATAATTCAGAAACAATAGTTATAAAACTTCCCAGCTTCGTAAAAATGATACTGAAGGGAATTTCACATAACTACTTCAGAATGCACTGCACAATCAAGAGCAGGGGTATAATAATAATGGTCAAAGTGCTGACAGGGCGTCCCAAGACTTTTTAACACCCAGATGCACTGGTCCAGCTTGCATACTCCGACATTCTCAGAAATAAACCAGTAATAGCCAAAAAATAATTTTGCCAAGCACCCCAAAAGAGTATGCCAAAAGCCAGATAACACAGGGACTGCATGTGGGTGTGGCCATAGTGTTGTTGTTGTTTATTGACTAATTTAACGTCGCTATCAAGTCAGATTCAAGTTAAGTCAGATTTATTTATATAGCGCTTTTTACAATGGAGCATTGTCTCAAAGTTTAGATTATCTCCTAATAACTACGTCCAATCCCAAATGGAGCAAGCCTAGGGCGACAGTGGCAAGGAAAAACTCCCCGAGTTATAGGAAGAAACCTTGGGAGGACCAAGAATCAAAAAAGGGGCCCAACCTCCTATCAGCTATCAGCATCAGTGGCCATGTTCAGCGACACACACAATGTTACATCCATACACAAGGTTATCTCAAGACAAGTCACTCAAACACTCAAGTGAATGCCAATTTAGTGTAGTCAACTAACCTAACATGCATGTCTTTGGACTGTGGGAGGAAACCAGAGTACCCAGAGTAAACCCACGCGGACACGGGGAGGACATGCAGATTCCACACAGAAAGTAGATGATAAATCTAAGAGCGAAACTAAAGTCATGGAGTCAAAGTTCGAATAAAATGTGAAGTATGCACATCGGCATTAAGTGGCCCGGGTATGGTGGGGCTGGAGCTGATGACGGAAGCAGCTTGAGTGGAGCTACAGCGGATGAACATCATGTGTGGGGCTGTGGACCAGAAGGTCCAGGGTTCAAATCCCACCAAATCCCAAATGCCACTGTTGGGTCCATGAGCAAGGCTCTTAACACACAATTGCTTGGATTGCAAGAATATATCAACTGCTCTGGACAAGAGCGTCTGCTAAATGACTGCAGACACTGTACATGTGTCAAGTAGGCATTGGGAAAACATCTCTGATGCTACGACAATTTACCCGGACAATTATGATACCTGTCAAAACGGTTGAAAACGAGGGTTTTCTAAGAATAATTACTATTCATTAATTCATTATTTTTGAAAACAGCAATTCCTCCTATGTACACAAAATATGAGCGACAAATATTTTTTTCCAAGTTTTATACCTTTACTAGTAATTGTATTAGTGATGGTTCAGCCACACTTTCATATTTTCATATCCACTTAATCCAATTCAAGGGTCACAGAAAGTCAAACACTAACTGGCAGCACAGGGCAGAACCCACCCTAGACAGGATGCCAAGCCATTACGGTTCTGTAGCCCTATATTTTTATTAGTAGAGAAATAAGTTTGATTTATTGTGGTCCAGCCTAGAAGAAAGGTACAGTACCAGTCAAAAGTTTGGACACACCTTGGACTCATTCAATGGTTTTTTCTTTATTTTTATTATTTTCTACAGTTATTATTACTATTGAAGACATCAAAACTATGAAGGGCCACTCATGGAATTACGTAGTAAACAAAAAAGTGTTAAATGAACTACAATATGTTTTATACTTCAGCCTTTCAGAAAAGTAGCCACCTTTTGCTTTTGATGACAGCTTTGCACACTCTTGGCATTCTCTCAATCAGCTTTATAATCTAACCACCTGGAAAGGGTTTCAATTAACAGGTGGGCACTGCCAAGAGTTAACTTGAGAACTTTCATGCCTTCTTAATGTGTTTGCAACCATCAGCTTTGTTGTGCAGAGGTCTTGGTGAAACACAGAATCTAAAGTATAAAGCTTACTCTGGTTTGTTTAACACTTTTTTATTGACTACATGATTCCATGTGTGTTCCCTCATAGTTTTGATGCCTTCCATATTAATCTACAATGTAGAAAACATTTAAAAAAAATAAGGAAAAAGACTGGGTGAGAAGGTGTGTCCAAACTATTGACTGTTACTGTATTATATTATAGTTTTAAAGATGGTAATTAACATGTAAACAGCAGGGTGAGAACATGTGCTGCAGTTAACCTGTGCTAATTTGAATCAAACAGTCATTCGCTACGACTTCTGTGCAAACACAATAAACACATGATTTATGTCGAACATTAAGGCATGAACATCAAGGAAATGCAAACACACTCCATGAATTTCACTAACCCACATGTCACAGGAAATGACTCCAGAGATAAATCTACTATATTATCTCCCAAAGGTACTCAGACATACGGACTACAGGTACACATAAAATCTAACTTCAATCTACAAGGTAATCATTTCCCCAGGATCTCTGTTGCTAAGCAGAATGACTTTGTTGCCCGAGTGGTGTGTTTTGGATCATTGTCATGCTGGAAGACCCAGCCACATTCCATCTTCAGTGCTCTCACTGATGAAAGAAGGTTTTGGCTTAAAATCTCACGATACATGGCCCCGTTCATTCTTCCCTTAACACGGATCAGTCGTCCTGTCCCCTTTGCAGAAAAACAGCCCCAAAGCATGATGTTTCCACCCCCATGCTTCTTCCTTCTTTCTCCAAATATGACGAGTTGAGTTTTTCCCAAAAAGTTCTATTTTGGTTTCATCTGACCACATGATATTCTCCCAATCCTCTTCTGGATCATCCATATGCTCTCTGGCAAACTTCAGACGGGCCTGGACATGTACTGGCTTAAGCAGGGGGACACACCTGGCACTGCAGGATCTGAGTCCCTCTCGGCGTAGTGTGTTTAACTGATGGTGACGCTTTGTTAACTTTGGTCCCAGGCTTCCTTATGCAGGTCATTCATCAGGTCCCTCCGTGTAGTTCTGGATTTTTGCTCAGCGTTCTCATGATCATTTGACCCACGGATGAGATCTTGCGTTGGAGCCCCAGATTGAGGGAGATATCAAATGGTCGTGTGTGTCTTACTTTTCTTACAATTGCTCCACAGTTGATTAGTCACACCCACCTGGCTTGCCTATGTAGGATTCACTCTTCCCAGCCCTGGTTGCAGGGTTCTACAGTGTTCTTCCTGGGTCCCTTTACAGCTCTTTGGTCTTGGTCATGGTTGAGTTTGGAGTCTGACGTTTGGGCGGTGTGTGGGACAGGGGTGTTTTATACAGATAACGAGGTTCAAACAGGTGCATTAATACAGGTAACGAGTGGAGGACGAAGAGTTTAAAGAAGAAGTTACAGGTATGTGAAAGAGCCAGAAATCATGCTTGTGTGTGGGTGACCAAATTATTATATTCCACCATGATTTAACAATTAAATTCTTTAAAAATCCTACAGGGTGATTTCCGTTTTCTCTTTCTCCATTTGTTTCATAGTTGAAGTGTGCCTATTGATGAAAATTACAGAAACCTCTTCTCATCGGGGGTTGATAGACTGTTGCGTGGCGTGATCGCAGGCTGTGTTCGCGTCTAGGCACCTGTGCTTCGTTGGATCGGGTGGGGGGGGAGAGCGGCGCCGCGCCGGCCCCGGTCGCGTGGGCCTGGCGGATGGCGGGGGCTGGCGGGCCAGTGGTTCGGGGCTAGGAGGGGGTTGTGGTGGTTGGCCGGTGGGTTCGTGTGTGGGGTTGTTTTTTTATTTCTTGTTTTTTTTTTTTTTTCTTTCTAAGTAGGAGAACTTGCACAATCAGTGGCTGACTAAATTACTTTTTTACCCCATGTAGTGTGGGGATTGGAAAGGGACTTTCAGGGGGATACGATAAGGCATCACGATACATTACACTTATGATTCATTATGCGATATTCCCACATAGTTCTCTGAGAATGTTAAAAACAGCTGGAAATAACAAGTAACAGTGTACAATCTGCGTCGTTCTCATACATCAGGAGCAGAAGATTGTATTTACACTCCATTTTAAATGTGTTTTTCTTCCTTCAAAATAACGTATTTTTTTTAGCTGAAAATCTATGTAGTATATTGTGAAAATAAATATCACTGTATATTGCTGTATCGATTTTAAGGCAACCAGGCATAGTGCGACTTAGCGGCTTATCCTTATCTGGACCGAAAAAAAAAAAAAAAAGTCACAGTGTGTTTAAGATGAAATCCCCATTTGCTCCAAGGCTCGTTTGCAGGACTCCTCTCCATGATAACAGATCCAGTGTTATGAGAAGCAAGATAAACAAGCAGGACAGCAGACAAAAGAGTTATTAATATCCTAGCCACACTCACAGTGTGAGGCAGGAAGTTTAACAATAAGGCCTGCCAGAGAGGGGTAAGATCAGAAACAATATGTGACCGAAAAGCAGAGCCAAATGTGATGGTGTTTTGACACATGAAAGGCTCTACGGCCATGGCCTGAGAATGGCCATGATCACTTACTGCTGCATGCTGCACATTTTCCTGAATTAGATCCGCTGGAGCTGGACGAAGAACGTTTCATCAGCAGGAACAAACAGAACATGGTTACACTTTTAAGTGCCTCATGCTGGACTAATAACAGCAAAGCTAAGGAAGCACCTTTTAATCTCACAGAAGTCAGCAGGCTCCAGGCTTAGGGATCGGATCAGTTATGAAGCTCAAAGTATGACATTTAAATCGAATTTCACAAAGGAGCTCAAATGTTTTGCTGGTGGCTTGATAAAGTAATGTGTTAAAATGAATAATCTGCGTGTTTGATTATCCTGCACGCCAAGGGCACTGCGCTGGAAATATTTACAGCCGCCACAAAGGCTGCCAGAAATAAGGCACAGTCTGGCCTTTGCAAAACTCATACAAAGTTAGGGGTGGGCGATATGGTAAAAATATTATAATCACGATAATTGAAGTCATTTTCATGATAGACAATATTTATCACAATACATGTGATCGCAGACAAAATGCATCAGAAGCAACAGATTCTTAAATTCTATTAAGTATTATCCCATACTAAGTAAAGTGATTTTTATTTCACTTTATCCAGTTAAACAGGACTAATTACAGTCTTTATAGTGAAATATGCAGCTGGTCAATGTTAAGCGCTGACGATATCCTCAATATGCTCAAGAGTTTAGCTGGAAGAGGTCTGTTCACATGCAACAAGGCACTTAAATCCCACATACCAATGGAAAATAGGTGGAAATGGCCAGCATGCGACTGCTGCTTAAGTCTTACAGGTTCTACCAATAGCTTCATTTCTAAAAAACCCATTTTTTGCCCATATATATGTCATTTTTTCTCCTCTGTTGTGAGTCAACTGTGAAAAAGCCTTAAACCCACCTCATATGAACATGTCCATGGCAGTGCTCCCACCATGCATCAGTAGGTGTGCTTGGGGTTGTGGCCACAAGTGGTTCTGTTTTAATGCTGCTTCATGAACAGCTTACAGCACATCCAAGCTGATATGATGAGAAAAACCAAAATTCAGCTCGAGTGTGTGTAAGAGTGAATAGTAAAAGCAGCATCGTAGCTATACTTGGCTGCATTTCCCATTTCCTACAACTAACAACTATGTTTACTCATAAATGGGTGTGAGGCTTGAATACATCGGTGTGGGTTTAAAATGTACGAATACAGCCAGAGACTAATTGAACTTTGTTTACAAAAACTTTGTTCTCAGATTGTCTTAACCTGGAAAGCATGCGTGTACAGTAAGCACGCTGGATAAAGTTATGCTAATTTAACCAAAACATTAAACTTGCAAATGTATTCAAATGCTCATGAAGGCTTTGGGACATGTGATTGTGGGCTTTCCTAGCAATAACACAAAACACACAAATAAGGTGCCTGGGCTAGTCGGGCAATAACACAGACACACCAAAGACAAACCAAGACTAACAGAAGTGACTATTGTCTAATTAGTGTAGCAATCGAGAAGTGTGGGAGCATGATGGAGCATTGCTGCTGAACAAAGAGTAGCTGATTTATTGCTCTGAATCTGCATATTTGCATATCTGTATGCATTGTGCTATTTAAGACTAACAACTATGCTTACAGTAGTGCCTTTGTTCCAGTCTCTCTTTGGTTCTTGTATCAGCTTGGAAAGAGTAACTCACCTCCAATAACACTGAATGTCTTATATAGACGGCAGTTTTTGGATGGATTAAAATGAATGAATAGTTACACGAATTAATATTAATAGTACGATATTACTCAGTATTAACAAGCAGTGTGTGGATGTTCTGATTACTACAGCACAGATGCAGACATGATGCTACTTTAGAATAAAACCACCAGCTAATATTTAAAAGGAAAGACAAGATCTTGAAGAGAGTTAAGTAGACCAGCCTTGTTGTATGGGTTTTAGAGACAGTGGCACTGACAAAAGAGACAGGAAGCAGAGCTGGAGGTGGCAGAACTTAAGAGTTGAGGTTCTCTTTAGGAGTGTCCAGGGTGGACGGATTAGGAATGAGATCATCAGAGGAGGGACAGCACAGGTTGGAAAATTGGGAGACAAAATTTGAGAGGGAAGACTGAGATGGTTTGGACATGTGCAGAGGAGGGATAGTGGATATATTGGTAGGAGGATGTTGGAGATGGAGCTGCCAGGCAAGAGACGGAGAGGAAGACCAAAGAGGAGTTATTTGGTTGTGGTGAATGAAGATATGCAGGGAGTTGGGGTTAGAGTAGAGGACGTGGAGGACAGGGTGAGGTGGAAACGTTTAACTCGCTGTGGTGACCCCTAATAAAGGGAGAAGCTGAAAGAAGAAAAAGAAGAGGTACCTTGGTTCTCGACCACCTCGGAACTCGATGAATTCGGTTCTTGTATTGTATTGTATAGTATTCTTGGTGCAAATAAGTCTCCGGGGGTCCTGAAAATGGCATATGAGCCAACTGAAAGGAACTTAGATTAGCAGCTACGCTAGCGTCCCTGAGTTCACCAATAGAGTAAGTGTTTTGCCTTTACTTTTCACTTTCAATCCATTACTCACTAAATTACATGACATTTTAACACTTTATTACAAAATAAACTTTGTGGTAATGATGTTGGCTAACTGTAGGTTAACGTAAGTGTTTAAACATTAACTTACTTATCACAGGCTCCGCTATGATACTGTATAGCCGGCTCGACCAAACACTCAAACTCCTCAGTTCATGATACATTTAACTAATGATGGATTTGTCAGAACATATCCCCTTCATAAATCAGGGCACACCTGTATAATTCAACTCCATTATTGCATATAATGCCTTATACAGTGTGGATTTTCTGGGGGTCTGGAATGGATTCATTCAATCTACATTATTGCTTATGGAACAAATTTGCTCGGTACTCGAACCACCAAGGTACCACTGTATTGTGAAGGTATCACTCATGCTGTTAAGGCTTGGACTCCACAAAGACATTTGTCTCGAGGCATGGACTCCACAAACATGTTAATGTCCAAGACTCTTTAGTCGTTAGCAGCAGATCCTTCAAGTCCTGTAAATTACAAGGTGGGGCCTCCAAGGTTCGGACTAGTTTGTCCAGCACATCCCACAGATGCTCCAACACAACACCTTGAACTCTATCTCATGTTCCTCCAACCATTAGGGAATACTGTTGCTATGAAGGCAAACTTGGTCTGGACTGTGGTAGCCTAGCGGTTAAGATACTGGACTATGGACCAAAAGGTCCAGGGTTCAAATCCCACCTCTGCCAAGCTGCCACTGTTGGGTCCTTGGATTGTGCTTGGATTGTAAGACTGTACCAATTGTAAGTCGCTCTGGATAAGGGCGTCTGCTAAATGCTGTAAATGTATATGTCTGCAACAATGTTTAGGTAGGTGGTACATGTCCAAGTAACATCCACATGAATGCGAAGACCCAATGTTTCCCAGAGCATCACAATATTGGTATTATTCATGTTACCTGTCAGTGGTTTTAAAAATGTGTTGGCTGATCAGTGCATACGGAGTATTGTTCCATTACTAACAACACCAAATACCCAATGTTGGTCATCCAATCGCCATTTCATTTGCACACCATAGTGCACATACACACAATGTTTTGGCATTCTGGAGGGGTGTACATCAGACCTTCAACACTTCACTATTAAACCGTCAGAGACATTGCAAGGCCGATACACAAAGGTCCATCCATATAAAGCTATAAATCCGTCTCAAGACTGCTGGTGTGTGTGCATAGGTGTTCAATACATGACAGCAAACCCAACTCAAACGAAAGCTGACATCTTCCATTCCGATTCGCTGACTTGCTTTATTCTGTAAAAGCATTTCACGCCTATGAACACCAGGTACCAGATCATGCAGAAGAACAATCGACACAAATTAAAGCTCAACACCATCAAACTTGTCACGTCCCATGTAATAAGAGCTTGCACAGAGTCAGCAAGGTTAGTAAGAAGACAAATACTGAGCATTGACTCAAATAATAATAACATCAATGCTTTAATAAAACAACAAAAAAAAAAAGTGAGGTTTTCCATCTGTGGTACACTGTGGCAGCCTAGCTGTTAAGGTACTGGACTATGGAGCAAAAAGGTCCAGGGTTCAAATCCCACCTCTGCCAAGCCACCACTGTTGGGTCCTTGAGCAAGGCCCTTAACCCACAATTGTACCAACTGTAAGTCGCTCTGGATAAGGGCGTCTGCTAAATGCTGTAAATGTAGATTACAATCCTGAGAATAAAAATTAAAATGCACCTTACAAATGGGCAACATTCACACAGATTAAAAAGCCACGTTCTTGGGTTGTTGTTGTTTCCAGAGAAACCAGACGCTCTCACTAAATGTCCTTCATCAGCTTTAGAGCCTACATTTCAATTCATTAGCTTGTGCTGGGGGTTGGGATGGAGGTGCAATCCCAAAAGAATCTTTAGACCCTGCAGGCAAGCTCATGTCATTAGAAAACAGGGCGCCCCAGGTCAACACTCCCCACAGAGCTCCAACACACAGGCCAGCCAGACCTTGAAACAGACCTTTATCCATCCACTGACAGCAGGTGTTCAGATTTGTTTTAGCCATTAATGCTTCAAATATGTTAGTAAGACAGTAGGACACAGGAGGTATTGAGTCAAGAAAAAATCCAACCGGGGAATGACAAATGAAAGGTGCTGCAATCTTATCTAACCAACAGTGCAAGGACTTCGTAGAAGAATTAAACTGACTACCAGGAACCCAGGTCGTACAGAATGATGTAAAGTGTGATTCTGGACGTTACTCCCTACTGTTTGGGTGTTACATGAGACAGCAGTCGCCTTCACGAGACGGAAGCAGTCAGATACAGCAAACTAGCACTCAGTGTGTATACATGCACTTAATAATCTGATCATGATCGGATTTCTGCAATAGCAGCATACTCTGAGCTTCAAATCAGATTAAGTAATCCCATAAAGAGAGCTGGCTTTTAACCCAGTAATCGGAGTATTCACTGCATGTATACCAGTTACCAAATTTCGATCAGATTTGGCAATCTGCGAATGTGCGCAGAGCGGCTAGCGTCATAAAACATGGTTGCCAGGTCCACGTATTTCTAAAGATCTGGATTATTTGGCCCTTTTTCTCATTGACTTTAGCAGTTTTTCCCCCGGCTGGATCTGGCAACCCCGTAATTAAACGTGCCACGAAATTAAAGACAGCGAAACTAGTGATGGGAATTTCGGCTCTTTTTAGAGAGCCGGTTCTTTTGGCTCTCAAATGGCTCTTTAGATTTTTTGTAGTTTAATTTATTACCAAATTATGTGTAAAATAAATTACTAATGTAAAAACACATAATATCCAATGTTTGTTATTATTAATATGGTTTGTATTTATATACTCACAATGGAACACAGTAAAATAAAATACAAAAACGAAGACCCATCTCAATTACAGGTCCAAT
>JAJAGP010004956.1:0-11281 GCA_025084515.1 Ancistrus triradiatus | reverse complement strand
GCCGCGCACACCAAACACGAAGTTCGCGTTATGACGTTTACGACGCAAAACCACTTAAGTCAAAACAAGGCTTTATACAGTAAATGGGAGATGTGTCGTACCCACGAAACGTCGTAACTCGAGCCCGTCGTAACCCGAGGACTACCTACATTTTGAATTGTTCTTCAGAAATAAAAAGGAATATTTTTACCTGGTTACTTGATACATGGTAAATCTACAACAGAACATTAGTTGCAATTTGTGTTTAAAAACTTATTCAAGAAAATTTGTATTGCCTTGTATTGCATTGCACTGTACTGAATTGCATTGTTATACTGAAATAGAAAAAAAAATCTTAAAATCATGGTATCGTGAAGAGTGTATCAATATAAACAGTGGACTGTGGTAGCCTAGCGGGTAAGGTACTGGACTATGGACCAAAAGATCCAGGGTTCAAATCCCACCTCTGCCAAGCTGCCACTGTTGGGTCCTTGAGCAAGACCCTTAACCCACAATTGCTTGGATTGTAAGACTGTACCAATTGTAAGTCGCTCTGGATAAGGGCGTCTGCTAAATGCTGTAAATGTAAATATGGATTTTTTTTCCAGATTAGAGTTGTGTGCATAAAGTATTCAGTCAGAATCTGTAATCATAGTGATTCTAAGCTACAGAACATTTCACACTCATAACCAATACAGTTTTGTACTTCGTATGTTCTAAGGTTTTTTGATGGCCAGTTTGCGTATGTGTTACATGAGCTCAGCAGTGATCCCATTCATTTTCATCCTCTTAAGTTTCTCAAACTGTGTTTTTGCATGTGCTGCTAAACAGTGAGGGCTTTAAAAGTGGCTGTTAGCTAAAGCACATTACTGGCTTGTGTGAGACATGTGATTATGCTTGTGGTCACAGAGTCTGTCTCATTCATATGCAGTTAGTTTTCAAAAGTACAAAACACACAGAGATAACTAATCAATCAGCTAAAGTAATGTCCCACAAGTGATGGTGTTTGGCAACTTTGTGGCAGAGCCTATTAGAAGTTTGTGTTATGTTAAACAAAAACATTCATTGAATTATTCTGATAAGAGTTCAGCCAAGATACACTATATGAGGTACTGAGATACAGCTCCTAATAATTGAATTCAGGCGTTTCATTCAGTCCCATTGCCACAGGTGTATAAAATCAAGCACGTAGCCATGCAGTCTGAGTTTGCAAACATTTGTGAAACAATGGGTCATACTAAAGTGGAAGTCTTTAGGAATCACAGCAACTCCGCCACAAAGTGACAGACCACGTGAAGTTGCCGAGTGCTGAAGCACAGCGCATAAAAGTCACCAGCACTTTGCTGACTCAGTAGCTGCAGAGTTCCAAACCTCCTCTAGCATTAACATCAGCACAAAAACCGTGCACCAGGAGTTTCATGGCATGTGTTTCCATGGCCGAGCAGCTGCATGCAAGCCTTACATCACCAAGCACAATGCCAAGCATCAGACGAAGTGGTGTAAAGCATGCTGGACTCTGGAGAAGTGGGAATGTGTTCTGGTGCCATGGCGAATCGCTGTTCTCCACATGGCATTCTGATAGACGAGTCTGGTTTGGGCAAATTCCCGGAGAACGTGACCTGCTTGACTGCATGGTGCCAACCGTAATGCTTGTTGAAGGAGGGATAATGCGTTGGGGTTGTTCTTCAGGGGTCGGGTAGGCCCCTTAGATCCAGTGAAGGGAAATCTTAATGCTTCACCACACCAAGACGCTTTGGACAACCCTATTTGGGGAAGGTCCTTTCGTGTTCCAGCATGACTGTGTCCCCATGCACAAAGCAAAGTCCATAAAGTCATGGCTGGGTAAGCTTGGTGTGGAAGAACTTGTCTGGCCTGCAGAGCCCTGACCTCAACCACCTTTGGGATGAACTAGAACACCTCACAAATGTTCTTCTAGATAAATGTGCATTCCCACAGTCACACTCAAGTCTTGAAGAAAGTCTTCCCAGAAGAGTGAAAGCTGTTAAGCACGTTAATGCCTATGGATTTAGAATGGGATGCCATAAAAGCTCCTGTAGGTGTAATGTGTAAGTGTCCCAATACTGTTGTCCATACAATGTAGCTATTGTTCTACAGCCACAGTGTGCTTAAATGGTCTTCAAACACCCACTTGTTTATTTTAAATCACCAGGAATAAAGGAAAATACCCCCAATTTAATTTCACGTGCAGTGGCACCATGTTGTTATAATAAGCACTATTCAGACACCATGCTTAAACATGCAGTTAAACAAAACAAAATGAATGTGAGGTAATAAAGCTTAACGTAAAGAGTTAAAGGCAGAGTTTTCCCCCCGACCTCCATATACAACAACTAAACAGGTCTTCGTCATTCATTTAGCTAGATATGATGCAACCACGCCAGTCAGTAAACAACAAGATACTGACCAATACAGACCAACGTCAATAGCATCATGCAAAAAATAACACCTTGTGGTGAAGACTAGACGACAGTTTTTCGCTAATAAATACTAGTAGAGAATTCAGTGCTCCATAACGTTTGGTTTGTACCTGTTTATACCCAATTTGGTGGGCAATTTGGTAAAAAATATTATATAACATTTACATTACAGCATGTTTGTGTTTACGGTACAGCATTTAGCAGACGCCCTTATCCAGAGCGACTTACAATTCATACAGTCTTACAATCCAAGCAATTGTGGGTTAAGGGCCTTGCTCAAGGACCCAACAGTGGCAGCTTGGCAGAGGTGGGATTTGAACCCTGGACCTTCTGGTCCAGAGTCCAGTAACCTAACCGCTAGGCTACCACAGTCCCACAATAGCTAAAGAAATTTTCACGATACTTACGATACGCGTGATAGCAGACTAAATGCATCTGTAGCGACAGATTCTTAAACGCTACGATTCAAAAAGTGATTTTTATTCAAGTCAAGCCAGATCTACTTACAATGGAGCATTGTCTCAAAGCAACTTTACAAGTTTAGACTATCTCCTAATATCTATGTCCAATCCCAAATTGAGCAAGCCTAGGGCGACAGTGGCAAGGAAAAACTCCCTAAGTGTTATGAGGAAGAAACCTTGGGAGGACCAAGACTCAAAACGGGACCGAACCTCCTTGGGCGAAGGTCAAAATGTGTTGCACTAACACAGATAATTTGTACAAACTTGGGGAGTCCCAGCTTGAGCTGATCAATTCTGTAATAGATGTAGTTTACTTTTTTTGAAGGATTCAACTTCTAACTCAAACTGTTCAGCCAGCTTTTTAGCAGATGTCATTTAGCAGATGCTCTTCTCCAGAGCGACTTACAACTGATACCATCTTACAATCCAAGCACGTGAGAGTTAAGGGCCTTGCTCAAGGACCCAAGGACCAAACAATGGCAGGCTGGCAGAGGTGGGATAATTTGCAATGATATTTACTGCATCAAGTTAAAGAAATATGCAAAATAAAATGCAATTTGGCTCACTAAATAAAGGTGTCACTTTTGCAGCAGCTGGGTGTGCCGTGTGTCCATCAATGTGATGGCAGCGGCGAGATTCTGACCCGGGCCACAGCGGTGGTGGGCTGGCAAATTGCAAATAAACACTGAAGAAACTACTTTCAAACATCCTTACCGAGTTTTAAGCTTCCCGTTCTTCAATTTGTCATTTCCACCAAACTCTTTCTACGCTCCAAGACACGACACTGAAACTATCATAGATCGAAAAAACATGCCCATCCTGAACTCATCTCCCTTAGCCCTGAAAAGTCCCACCACAAGACACACTAAGGCTTTCCGTTACATGGTGCAGCCTGAAGGGCAGCAGTTTGGCAGAGACACAAATCCAAATCAACATTCTCATAAAGGACACAATAAAGCTGCATTAAATATTAATAATGTGATTACCCAGAAAAGAAGAGGCCGTGTCTCTGCTGGCCATCCACTGAGAATACTGGTTAAGAAATGAGAGAGGCCATTTGTCACTGTGACACATTCAGGAGGTACAAATGATGCAATTCTCACCTCACTAAGGTGGGTGCTAGAAGAGAAGGAGTCTATCTGCGGCTGATAGAAACACACACTGTTATCACAGCTATTCTTTGTAACCTAACAGTAACTACTACACATGAGCCCAAGAAGCAGACCTTCTTAACCAGGACTACCACAGCATCAGCATGTATTTAAGCTACAGCAGACACAGTATAAATACTTGCAAGATATAAGAGGCTGCAAACTGAACCACTTCACCCTAGGAGACCGTCATTCTTTCTCATCCACAGCGACACGCGAGAGCGTACGTACGAGCAGAGCAGCGGAGCGCCAGTCGCACGCTCACCCACTTTCAGATGTGTCCTTACCGTGGTACAGCCCTTCCATTAAAGATGAGGATTCCAACCACCTCTCGACTCTGTTACGCTATCTGTTTCTACACATGTAAACACGTCTCTACACACACACACACACTATTCGACACTACTCCAGCGTGTAATAATAGTAAAATCCCGCCACGCAGAAAAGCCGTGCCGGTGGCAGATGGACGTGTGTGCGCGTGCGAGTGTGTGTGTGTGTGTGTGTCTCTGAGTGTTTGCGGCAAACAGACAGCCTGAAAAGGGGGAGAAAGCGGGAGGGTGTTTCATTCAATAGTGGATATAGAGGTGGAGAAAGAGGGGGAAGAGCAAGCGAGGGGGAGGGAGGAGAATCAAAGGAGGGTGGAGTGAATGAGACGACTCCAGGGAGAGAAACAGAAGACACCGGGTGAGGAGGAAAGACTGAAATGCAAGGAAAGCAACGAGAGTGAGGGACCTGACCAGTGAAAGCAAGAAACAAGCTAAACCAGGGCAGCACATGGATGAACAGAAGAAAGAAACAGGCATTACTAAAAGCTGACACACAGTTTAGCAACTCTGCTGTGCTTAGGATGAGGCAGACTGATAAGGAAGCTCAATTAAGTTAAGTTCCTTTTGGAGTCTTGGTCCTACCATGGTTTCTTCCTTATAACATTTAGGGAGTTTGTTCTTGCCCTCGTCACCCTACGCTTTTTCAAGGAGTAAATGGTACTGGGACTGTGGTAGCCTAGCGGTTAAGGTACTGGACTATGGACCACAAGGGTCCAGGCTTCAAATCCCACCTCTGCCAAGCTGCCACTGTTGGGTCCTTGAGCAAGGCCCTTAACCCACAATTGCTTGGATTGTAAGAGTGTACCAATTGTAAGTCGCTCTGGATAAGGGCGTCTGCTAAATGCTGTAAATGTAAATACAGTGGTACATCGGTTCTCGACCACCTCAGGACTCGTCGAATTCATTCAATCCGACTAGAAAGATGTGTCTCGGTTCTCATCGTTTGCTCTGTACTCTGCACACTTGTTTAAACTTGTACGAGTCCAGCAGCGCCACTGGTTTCAGCCCAACCTCGATTCATGATTCAGTACACAGTGATTCAGAATCACAATAGCCCTTTCTCAGTGAAGATCTCTGCTGTGTTTATCATATTTTTCTTTAGTTTTACATCTACAGTACTGTATTCTTAGTGCAAATAAGTCTCCATGATAAAGGAAGGAAAACAGGAACTGAATCCTCCAGAACACAGGCTGCAGTTAGCTTGAGTCGCACTGAGTTCTCCAATAAAGTAAGTTTTGCTTTTACTTTTCACTTTAAATTACTCACTAAATCACATGAGACTTCAACACTATTATAAAATAAGCTTTGTGCTAATTATTTTGGCCAACTGATAAACATAGGTGACAAGGTAAGTGTTAATGTGCAACAGGCCCTGCTATGATACAATATAGACTATATTAAACTCATCGGTTCATGATATATTTAACCTATGATTAATTTGTCGAGATGTATCCCCATTGTAAATCAGGTAGCACCTGTACAGCTCCATTACTGCAAATGATGCCTTATACCAGTGTTTCTCAATCCTGGTCCTGGCACCCCACCGCTCGGCCTGTTTTAGTGTTTTCCTGCTCCCAACACACCTGATCCAATTACTCAGCTCATTAACAATTATTTGAGTTAAAGTGGGTGTGTTTAAACAGAAGAAGCACTAAATTGTGCAGAGCAGTGGGGCGCCAGGACCAGGATTGAGAAACACTGGCTTATACAGTGTGGATTGTCTGGGGCTCTGGAATTAAATTTACATTACTGCTTATGGGAAAATTTTGCTCGGTTCTCATACTCGAAGAGCCTTCTGGAACGTTGAGAATCAAGGTACCGCTGTGTTTGGAAAGCTGCTCAGAGGCAATGCCCTGTTGTAAAAAGCCCCATCTAAAAAGATTTGACTTGACTTGCCAGCTAAGGCTAAAGTGAGATTTAAATCCATGGTCAGATTGTGATATAAACACTGATGTATCTACCATGTCTCCGGGAACCACCAACATATAAAATAGGATGGCACCAGCACAACAAAATCACCCATGTAAACACAGACAACTGCCAACTGTTGTCTGGATGTGTGGACAAACCGTAGATAATACTACACATGAAGCAATTCATGACTCGTAACAGACTTATATTTAAGATTAGCTGCATCCTCGGACTACATAACATTTTTCCAAGCAGCATTTTTATCTCTGCACATTCATTCCATTACAAAAATTCCTTTAACAGTAATCTCAGACTCCTAGGTTTCACCTCATACCTTAAACATGAGAGCAACAGATTTGACGATGACACCATCAGCCAATCAGTGGTAGCGAGTCAAGTTTGCACAGACAAGTAGCATTTGCAAAAATTATATTCCATGAAAATAAGTACAGGTATGCACCACAAGGTTAACACGTGTCCATGGAACAAATAAAGTTATTGGTCATCCATAGGCAAGTATACCCAACTCAGTGTATTTTCTTACCGTATTTTTCAGGCTATAAAGCGCACCGGGTTATAAGGTGCATGAAATGAAACAAAACTCTTAAGTTCCGTCGGAAGCTCAGTTTGGTCTTTACCTGGCGCAGGGCGTCTTCTTGCTTCCTCCACTTCCGTACCATTGATTCGTTAATATTGAATTCTCTCACAGCTGCTCTATGTCCATGTTGTACTGCGTGACTGATAGCGTTGTGTTTGAAATCCGCTTCGAAAATGAATGAATGAATGCACATACCCTAATGCTGAAGACATACCGTATTACTCCGCTATGCTGCGCACTACGGTGGCCGTAAGCTTCGTAACTTACCAAGGCCGTGCTAAAACATTTTGACAGACTTATGAGCGCCGTGTACCATCTACAATCGGTTCTAGATCAGAAAGCACAACCAGAATTAATTCACACATTAGACGCACCGCATTTACTGTCGATTTTTGAGAAAATTAAAGGATTTTAAGTGCGCCTTATGGTCCGAAAAATACGGTACATGGTCTGAGAAACCCAATTACTGGGATAAAAAGCAGCTTTCTGTACCAGATTTCCTTCTCTGATCTGAGAAATCGGAGTATGCTATATACATGACGACTTGAATAACCAGATAACTATTAAGTGTATGTAAACGCACTCAATGCCAATTTTCTGTGCACAAAGCCAGCTGGTTCTTAGTTATTATTAGTTATCTTGTTGCAATACGTAGGTTTCAGTGAGGTTGTGACATTAAGAGTTCCCACATCCAAGCCAAATTCAACATTGTAACCTTTCCAAATCTTCCAAACTGGAGGAATGCCAAGGGAACCAAACTGAATTTTGAGACCCAAGAACTGACTCCTTTGCACTGGAAAAGTGCCCAAATGTTCCAGATCGGACACGTTTTGTATTAAACTGGACATACATTACAGTGAACAGCCATTACTTATAACACATCACCAGAGCATAAGACTACAGAGACATTAAGCTGTTGTGGTGCTTGTTACCACAACAAGGACTGAGATAGCGACTGTGGTAGCCTAGCAATTAAGGTATTGGACCAGAAGATCCAGGGTTCAAATCCCACCTCTCCCAACCTGCCACTGTTGGGTCCCTGAGCAAGGCCCTTAACCCACAACTGCTTGTATCAATTGTAAGTCGCTCTGAATAAGGGCGTCTGCTAAATGCTGTAAATGTGACCAAAGAGCACATCAGAGATTTAAAGTATTAATATGGCAAATACATTTTGTTCCAATAATTTTAGAGTAAGAAAACACATGCATCTTTGTTAGCTTTCAGGTCACATTAAGATTGAATATCTTCTACTTACCAGCTGCTTGAGCTCAACCCAAGAACGAAATGGCTATACATCTGATGGAAAATCCATTCAGCTAGGCTCCTGCTCTGGTCCTCTTTAACCAAAGCCTCCCCACAATGCCCTGTGGCAAGTCGGAATATGATGGTGTTCAGGGGGAGGACAGAAAGCCTTCTCTAAGAGCACATCAAACTCGAGCAGCAGAATAACAGAGCCTGACGTGTCAAAATGGCCTCCAGTATTCCCCTACAGCACGTTAACAAACCAAATAAGAAGCTACATATGCTACACATGCAGATCCCTGGAGGAGAAATACTTCATGCCAGAGCACTCACTGTAAAATTTCAGCAAGACGACACTATAATTTCACTTCCATATTACTCTTTTAAACACAATGACAGGTTTTAGTTTACTAAACTGTCTGTAGAAGCCAAACATTTGGTTTGAATAATCCCTTAAGAGCAGATGTGAGGTAGCCAAACATATTTGTCCTGTATTTGATCCGACAGGACTGCTGCATTACTGACCTTTCAGCAGCTAACTTCGTTTCCTGAAAATTTGTCATCCATCGATTGGATGAGACTCAGCAGGAGACGTCCACTTAGCATTAAGTAAAAAGAGGCATTTCTGAGCATGGGGGGGGAGAAAAAAAAGTCTAAAATCACCATCCGCAGATTGTACACCGTACATGTGGCTTCAGTTACACAGTCCCACACAACTGGGTAAGCTGCACACAAAAGTTGAAAACTTGTACATGAACTAGAGGCTAGTGGAAAAAACAGGGAAAGAGGCATGGTTAACCAACACAGAACTCCACAGACGGTAACCACAACACAACTGCCCTGTTCATCCCTTGCCATGGCCAGGCTTTAATTACACAAGGCTCTGAGACTTGTGGCTCAGTGCCAGCCAGCTCGAACATCTGCTACACTCGCAGTCCACTTCAGAAGGGAACACAGGAACCCTCAGAGAGCCAGAGACCTCCTCACACAGTGTATTAAATGACATCTCTGTATACCTATTCAAAAAATTGGACAGAAAATCAAAACGCTACCTCACAGAAGCTACTGGCTTCTTCACAGAAAAATTCTGGTGTAAGCCTCGTTATAGAACCCTCTCAGAAATCATTGCTTGGTTCCACGGACTTGGGCATCTCCCCAGTAAAACAAAACAGTAAGACACAGGATACTCCAGAAACTTTTAGACCTGCCATGTTTGGCAGAGACAATGACAGCTATAACAAGAAATTGTCGCTTCATTTTTGATTGATAGAGAAAAAAGGTTAATGGCAGGTTGGGCCAGAGGATGGAGATGAAGGCAGACTGAACAAAAGCTTAAGGAACAAAGGCATATATGCTGGAAACTCTGAAAGAGAGTGTGTGCTGTTTAAATATGATCTTTAATGGAGGGAACAAGAACAGCTTTGTGCTCTCCATTAAAGATGCTGCATCACACAAGGGTTTTAAATAGCAGAGACGGTAATTAAAGAATTGCTGACCAGGGGAGAGGAATCAATACACCGGAGACTGGGAACTAGAGATGCACCGACTGCAATTTTCTTAATATATGATCGGCCGATTACGATTTTCTTTCTGTCCAAGAATGATAAACAACAATTACAGCCAACATTTTTGGTCAACTTTTCTTTAAATGGAAATTTCATTGCTAAAGATGCCTGGTTCTGCACTAGAGCTTTAGCTTTAACCCATTTGCCTTTGTTAGTTTTGTCAAATTCTGCATATTCAAATGGGGCGATGCTGTTTTTAATGTGTGATTAAATTAATTGTTCCAATCCTTGTCCGAGTTGTTCCTCCACGGCTTGTTCTGGCTTTGCACGCATTGCAAACGGAACACTCTTAAGAGTTTCCCCGCTGAAGACACGGCTGTGTACGAACGAAAGAGAGAAAGACCAAGTAGCACTCAAAACACACTTCCTCAGCAAACCGGCAAGTGGCTGAGCCGTGTTTAAAGCTCTGTACACATGTACCGAATTCTGAATTAAAGTTAGTAAAAGCTATCCATGTGTGGCTGTGTTTGTGCAACTGCGACCTCTCAGAGACACTGCATGTTAGGCAACTATCAGTTTGTTTGAATTGTGTGCCATTCAAACAAAAATAATAATAATAATAGGAAAAAAAAAAAAAAAAAAAAAAAAAATCTAAATACATTGTTTTTCAGTTCAATAAGTTAAAAATTTCAGCAACGCAAGAATGCTAACAATTAATTAATTTGCACATCAATATATAATACATTTTTAAGAGTGTTTTAATCTTAATGTTAACATGTTTAACAATGTAGCAGTGGCAACATTTGTAGTGGTCACACACAGACACAGACACACACAGACGCTCCCGTTTTGAGCAAAACAAAACCATACTAAGCAATACACTATTCAACACACTATCTAAACATGTTCACAATCACACTTAGAGGTATTTCAAGTACGGTTTGCTCATCTGTTAGTCATTATGAGCCGAGTTAGATAACCTCAGTGTCTCCAGAGCCAGTAGTGCAACCCAACACAAATAAACAACATATTACTGAAAGACAAACAGAACTGCTAAGGCAAATTATAATTTCAAAAATGATGTGGTCTGTTGAGTAAAAAAGACTGCTTTTCCTCATCCTCTGCCTTATCATTAAGAGCTGCCCAGCAGCGCCATGGTGTGGGTCAGTAACTACGACTCGGAGTTGAATACCAGCTCTGTGACTTATCGTCCATGTCCAGGGACCCCAAGGACATAATCAGTGCTACTGTGTGTCGGGAGGGAACCAAACAGGATGTAACAAGGTCCCTCGTCCCAACTGTTGTCCAGCGCAACATGGAAGAGTTGCGTGATTAGTATTCTCCTCCTAGCATGTTTGGCTTGGACCCACAGTGTGAGACATGGCTTAAAACGGAGCAGTTTACATTTGCATTAGAGGTGACATGTATTCGCTTCAGATACTGTCAGCTTGGTTTTTTCTCTCATTTTTTCCACCATAGAAGCTACCTGTGCTGCTGCAGCCAGTGTGTATAAAGTCATTAAAAATGACTGAATCAGAACCAGAGAGCTCATCAGTATGAAAAAACTGCATGTTTGTTCCCAGGTGTATCTCCATTATGTAGTAAATGTAAAGCCAATAAAAGGTACAGCTACAGTCGTATGAAAAAGTTTGGGCACCCCTGATAATTTT
>JAJAGP010004955.1:0-40364 GCA_025084515.1 Ancistrus triradiatus | reverse complement strand
CTTGAGCAAGGCCTTTAATCTACCTAGTGTGCCAGTTGAAAGTTCCTCTGCATAGGAATGTCTGCTAAATGAGTAAATGTAAACGTCAGAACTCAGGAAGACAGAAATGGAAACAAGTTTCAGTTACATCTTGCGTATGAGGTTTAAGGTTGCTTTTCGTACATATTTTATCAAAGGTGCCAATAATTCTGTAGCTCTGCTATACACTGACAGACCGGCAGATAGTATTAGACAGTAACCAGTGTAACTCACTGAAGGCTTTTCTCCAGCGGGTTGGTATATACGAGTGCTTTACTGCCAAGTAGTACACGGGTATTCCAGTGAAGATTAAAGCAAAACTGCCACCGGTGTTCCAGGGGTCCGAATACAGGGACAGACCCACGATGAAGAAACACACCACTGTGAAGATCACGGGTACAGCCAAAGGAACCTACACTCACATAATAGTAACAATAATAATGGTGCAAATTCAACCCAGTTTAGTGTTTGACTCTGGGATATACTGTAAGAATAATTAACATTAAAACAAGATCATTAAACTGTATGACAATGATTAATCATTAATAAATAAATAGTTAAAGCCAACCTTAAATGGTCTGGGATGGTCTGGAAATCGATAACGGTGGATGAGAAGCCCCAGTGTGACCAAGGCAATGAAAAACCAGCGTGAGAAGGAGGCAAAGTTTATCAGCTGAAAGATTTCCCCTCTTAGTAGCATGATGATGACCACAGGATACTGTGAATAACAACACAAATTACTAGTAGTAATTATCATATAATCTCCTGCTAATACAACCCCATATCAGAAAAAGCTGGAACAGTATGGAAAATGCCAATAAAAAAAGTGTCTTACATTTCCAGTGACTTTTATCCAAGATATTTCATGTTTTGCCTGGTCAACTAATATTTCATTTGTTATTAAACATCCATTCCTGCCTTTCAGGCTTGCAACACATGGGGGTATTTTAGAGTTAGTAATGATTTAAAAAAAATGAATAATGATCGCTTTCAAACATGATTAGGTACAAAATCAATAACCATGAAAGGCTTTGAGGAACAAAGATGGACAGAGGGTCTCCAGTTTGTCAACAAATGCATGAGAGAATTATTGAAAAGTTTAAAAACAATGTTCCTCAAAGAAAGACTGGAAGGGATTTACATATTTCCTCCTCTACAGAGCATAATATCATTAAACGATTCAATGAATCTGGAGGAATTTCAGTCCTTAAAGGGTAAGGGCACAAGCCTAAACTGAAGAGGGGTGATCTCTGATCCCTCAGACGGCACTGCATCAACAACCGTCATTCATCAGTAGCTGATAGACCCACATGGGCAAGGGATTCCTTTATCAAACCTTTATCAAGCTTTACAATACAGAGTTACATTCACAAATGCCACTTGAAACGTTACTGTACAAAAAGAAGCCTCATGTTAGCGATATCCTGAAGCGGTGTTGACTTCTCTGAGCTCTGAGGCATCTGGGATGGACCATCACACAGTGGAAACGTGTATTGTGCTCAGACCCATCAGTATTCCAGATCTTTTTTGGAACAAATGGACTCCGTGTGCTCCGGATCAAAGACTAAAAGGACCATCCAGACTGTTATGAGGAACAAGTCCAAAATCCAGGCTCTGACATGGTATGAGGTCGGGTCAGGGCCCTTGGTAAAGGTCATGTACACTTCTGTGATGCAGCATTAATGCAGAAAAGTACACTGAGATTTTAGAGGAACATAATCTGCCTTCAAGACGACATCTTTCACAAGGACGTCCAAGCATTTTTCAACAAGACAATGCAATCAAGCCAAATCAGAAAATGAGATTTTCCAGTCTTTCTTTGAGGAACATTGTTTTTAAATATTTCAATAATTTTCTCACATATTTCTTGGTAAACTGGAGATCCTCTGCCCTTCTTTACTCCTCAAAGATTACTTTGTTTTTGTACCTCATTACTAGCTCTAAATGGTCCTTGTCTCAAATTTTTTTGGCATTTGTTGCAGGCCTGAAATGCAGGAATTTATGTTTACAAATCATGAAATATCTTGGGTTCTTATGGTGGAAAATAAGTATTTGGTCACTCACAAACAAGCAAGATTTCTGGCTCTCACAGACCTGTAACTTCTTCTTTAAGAAGCTTTTCTGTCCTCCACTCGTTACCTGTATTAATGGCACCTGTTTGACCTTGTTATCTGTATAAAAGACACCTGTCCACAGCCTCAAACAGTCAGACTCCAAACTTATTTTCCACCATGATTTACAATTAAATTCTTTAAAAATCCTACAATGTGATTTCCTGGATTTTTTTTCTCATTTTGTCTCTCATAGAAGTGTACCTATGATGGAAATTACAGACCTCTCTCATCTTTCTAAGTAGGAGAACTTGCACAATCAGTGGCTGACTAAATACTTTTTTGCCCCACTGTGTATTAACTTAACTACTGGCACCATTCAGTCTTTGCATGAATTAAAAACCACAGCTTGTATAACCATGAACCCTATGGTACATTACCAGTAGCATTATAGCAGGTAGCGGTGTCTTCCTACGTATGTGTATCATGGAAAAGAGGGCTGGCCATTGTCCTTCTCTGGCTCCAACAAATAACATCCTACACAGACAGACCCACACTTATTTCCAACTGTGGACTAAAGAATTAAAGTCTCAGAAACCATTTTAGACCTACCATTTCTGTTCATAACAACAATTCGTGTTACCTTGGTTGCTGAAAAGATCCCTCATTCAATGATCTCCGAGACGGACATGGCCAATAGAACAGGCACCACTGATGCCATCCAAGGCCTGACTTTGCTGGCAAAGGTCTGCAGATGTAACAATAAATTATTGGACTGGCCCTCTTATTAAACACTGCAGTAAGGGAAGTTAATTAATACTGACCACAGCTACAGCATCAGTATAAGATTTCATCTCCGGTCATCATAGTGTATACGCTACATTAACCATGACATAACACACCGTGACTGTAGTCAATGGGACAAGATTGATGGCCATAGAAAGGTTTCTGAACAGCACAGTAATCAGATGTGTAAATATTATTTAAAAACCAATATAAGCTCAAAAATGCCAGCATATCAAAAAAGACCCGGATTTAAGATCAGTTAATACCTGTTTGGATTAACAACCTCCTCTGTTATGAAGTTTAATTGAAACCTGAAGGCAAAAAAAATAAACATGACAAGCAGCTGGCCAGAGCTTCATGCTGTACTGACACACAACTGATCCATACATTTGGAGAACTGTGGACATTTTTGCCTTTCTTTCCACTGAAACTAAAGTTCCTAAAGGTTCACAACATTTCCACAATAACTCTACAGTGGTGCTTGAAGTTAGGGCAGATAAGACAATGAATGAATGAATGGTTATACTCACCATCCAGAATAGGCATACAGTCCTGAGTAGAAGGCCAGGGGAATCTTTGTGAATGTAAAAGCCTCAGAATTCTCGAAAGCATTTTCAAAGTTTTCAGTCTTTCCTGATGTGGGGGAGAAAAAGGACATACAAAATTAGATAGGATGTTGGATGTGGATTTTTGAGATGTTTTATGCCCATTCTTATGGACACGCTCCAGCACCTATCCCTTAACAAAGGGCGCCACTCCATCGCAGATCCAGCAGGTGTCACTGTTACTGCGTTAACGTCTCCTCCATTAGACACAGCAAATCATGTCTGCATGTCACGCTCGCGTTCTAGTTCTTTTTTAATGTCTGTCTTCAGATGTTTTCTAGAAACGTATTGATCACCAGAATACATGTTCGTAATGGCAAACATTTCCAAGATACCTTACAGTCTAGATGCTCGCTCACGTGGTGCGGCAGCAATTTGTTAGTGTACTACTGCAGAGACCATGATCGAGTCCCAGCCCAGTCCGGTAGGGACGAGCACTACACAGCCACGATTGGCCATGTCTGAGAGAAGGGAGGCTATCATCTGCAGCCAGTGAATTCCGGGATAAGCTCAGGATCCACTCATGAAAAGTGTGGGCAAAACATCAAGAAAATCCAATGTTGTAAGATCGTTCACTGCAGAGGTTGTGCAGCTTCTTTTCATTTAGAAAGCCAAACATGTCATTTGACTGGGGGTTCCTAAACGTTTTGCAAACATTTCTTACCCTTGACCAGGGCCATGATGCCTGGGATGATGATTAGAGCCAGAGCAAAGAGCTTTAGGACCAGAAAGGTGATCTGAGTACGGGAGGCGAGCGACACACTCCAGCAGTTCACCGCCACCAAAATTGCTACGACAAAGAAGACGATGGTTTATAAAGCGCTGAAGATGTGACACAGCAAGCAAATGTTTATGAACCCCTTTCAATACTGAATCCACAGCTTAATGACAGACAAAAGCCTAAGTTAATATCACCCCAACAATTGTACAGGTATGCGCAGTACGTTCTGTGGAACAGGTTGTCTATCGAAATGGATGTTGACCGGATGTTACTATAGTCACCTAATCTTTTTAAGGTACTCTAATGTAAATATATAGAATGTACATTTACATTATTTAGCAGACGCCCTTATCCAGAGTGACTTATAATTGGTACAGTCTTACAATCCAAGCAATTGTGGGTTAAGGGTCTTGTTCAAGGACCCAACAGTGGCAGCTTGGCAGAGGTGGGATTTGAACCCTGGACCTTCTGGTACATAGTCCAGTATCTTAACCACTAGGCTACCACAGTCCCAATGTAGTTCCTACGTATGCACGTAGTTAATGCAAAGTCAAGCAATATTCATAAGAATACATTTAATTAAGAAAAAATGTAAACAATACATCAAAGTATGACATGAGTAATATTTATGGCAGTAAAAATACCCATTTTCATTGGACAAGCTCTTATGGCCACAATATCCGGAGCTAAAAGACAGATTTTTGTGACCTGTTATAATCAGCTCAAATTGTTAAGACCTTGGTCGTTACAGTGAACAGACGTTGATGGGATGCTCTTTACATGGTGCTTACCTGTACTGTTACCGTCTTTACTGAACACATTGATTAATTGTTTTGCAGAACAGGTTGTAAAGGTATGTGAACTCTTCAGCAGCGCTGCAACGTTTCCTGTAGCTGTGTATCAGCTCAAAACACAAGTTTCATTGTTTTGTTGATCCAGTTTATTTATTCACTGGCTTGTTTTCTTAATTGATTGCAAGCTGTCCAGACCCAGAAACAACATAACCGCTCCAAAATCAGATACCCCTCCACAGTTGGTACAGTATAAGGTTTTCTGTTGTATCTAATCTGTCTAGAACTTTTGATCCTTTGCCTACCACCAGCTGTCAATGAGGCTGACCCTCACCCTTCACCTTGCAGGTGGTGAACCCACATACCAGGCTGCCCCGGATACCAGGTGCTCATCTGCGGACAAGTAACCCGGACAGGATACACTGATTAAATTTGTACTTCTCATGGCGTATTTTGGATTGCACGTAGTCCGACCTCTCTCCTCACAGCTGTTCACCCTGGGTGATCCTACTGGGAGCCCCCTGTGGCATAGCTCTGAAGATCACTGAAGCACACAGCACGAGACTGTGTTGTTTATTTGTCTGTGCACAGAAACTTTATAAGGCATCGTTGAACAAATTAGCGATTAATAGAGGAATAATTCTGTTTTTATCCATGTGTTTCATAGCCTACATTTTTTCAAGAAATTGCTTGTATATAGTAAATGGTATTGGTGTTCTTAGTCAGTACAAATGGTGTAACAATGACAATCTCTACAGTGTGTGTTACACTCACTGAAGCCCAGGATGCTGACCAGTTTGATGAGTACTGGTGGAGCTGGACATGGCATGAAAAAGGGATCTACAGTGTAGTGTCCGAAAGCTAGAGCAATATAAGAAGTCACTGCAGGTCTGGAAATAAAGACAGACGTTACATAATCACCAGCAGCAGTTTATTGGCGAGTCTTCAACAGAAGGTAATTAGGATTAATGATACTAAATCTCAAGGAAAGGAAACTGTGTTTTCAGGCGCAATGTTGGGGTTAACGTGGTAAAAAGTAATGCATTACAAGATACTGATGACTTTTTCCTGTACTGAAATATTACCGTTTGAACTATTGTAATCACGTTACAGTTACTGGTTGACAAAATTAACTTTCCTTACTCACGTTTAGGAGAAACAAATAAATAATTCATAAAGGATTTACAACAAAAACGTATCATATTAGCTGTTAAGTTCATTTGTACTAGGAGTTTTGAAAAATGATTCAGCGCTTCGAAGCACTCGAATCTCCGCACTTTAGCGACATCTGCTGGGCAGACGTCTGCGCTGCATCTGGAAAGCTTCATACAAACAACTATATGAAATTAACGAATGTTCCTTTTTCTTAAATAAAGCATTAAGCTGTTGTTTTTGTACAACTAAGTAAGTAAGCAATGAGTAATGAGTAACACAAGTACTTTTTCCTGAATGTAATGAATTAACTACTCCCCATTACATTTTGAAATTAGACATTTGTAATGAATTACTTTTTTGAGTAACAACCCTCACACTGTTCAGGTGCTAAAGTGCAAACACAGAAACAAGCTGACCTGGTGAAAAAGAACTCAGACCAGAGCCTCAGGAAAGCAAAGAGTGGCCCCAGAGTCTCTAGCAGGTATGTGTAATGAGCACCAGATTTTTTGAAAGTGGTTCCCAACTCAGCATAGCACAAAGCACCTGAAGGACAATAGACACACAGGTCACTGAAACATTAAACAGCGCATTTCCAAATATTAATGTAAACCTGCTGGAAACATTAAACATAACATTTGGTCTCCATGATGTTTCTGTAAGGACTCTGAACCAGTTGCAGAAACATGTCATATTTAAGTTTGCATGTTCTCCCGATGAGTGCTTGGGTTGGGTTTGAGGAGATACTGTTGTTTGAGGTACGCTCATTAAGCCAGAATGTACAGCTATTAAACAAAAAGTGTTTGGAGTAAAAAAAAAAGCTGGCTGAACATCCTGTAAGTGTGGTGATTCCACACGTAATCTTTTGCCAGCGATATATGGAGTGAGATCACTCATCATCATCATCATCATCATTGCAAGCTATCGCTATAAGAATTCGACAAGAAAGATAATATAGAGATTAACAGAAAATGCAGTAAAGAAAAATTAAAAGTATTATTTAAGCTAAAATGAAGGATACATCGCTAAATTTATGGGACACAGAACAGACTGGAGGCCAGTTTTATAACACAAAGTTGCCTAAACTGGGAAATTAATTCAAAAGAAGGACCGTACCATGATGGCCAGCCAGTTCTATGCACAGCTTCCAAAAACAGACTGAGATACAGTGGGGCAAAAAAGTATTTAGTCAGCCACTGATTGTGCAGATTGTGCTACTTAGAAAGATGAGAGAGGTCTGTCATTTTCATCATAGCTACACTTCAACTATGAGAGACAAAATGAGGAAAAATCCAGGAAATCACATTGTAGGATTTTTTAAAATTTTAATTGTAAATCATGGTGGAATATAAGTATTTGGTCACCCACAAACAAGCAAGATTTCTGGCTCTCACAGACCTGTAACTTCTTCTTTAAGAAGCTCTTCTGTCCTCCACTCGTTACCTGTATTAATGGCACCTGTTTGACCTCGTTATCTGTATAAAAGTCACCTGTCCACAGCCTCAAACAGTCAGACTCCAAACTCAACCATGGCCAAGACCAAAGAGCTGTTGAAGGACACCAGGAAGAGAATTGTAGACCTGCACCAGGGTTAGGGTTATTTGTGTTCTGTCTTAAACAACAGCATTAAAGTCAGAACACAAATCCATTAAGGAAAAACCCAGCAGCGTAAAAAGGCAGAACACAACAACATTTCCAAAATGCTGCATTTGGTGAAAACACAACATTTAGGAGGCACACAAAAGTCGAGAACACAAACACATTTAAGCGGAACACAACAGCGATAACCGAAAAGAAAAACATTTACAAAAAAATGCTGGCTTTGCTTCTCATACCAGAAGTGCTCCGGGCCACTAGAGACTTCGTTTTGCATCTGAAAAATATGCGACGAGTGAATGCTTTCCTACAGTATCGCTAACCAAGGCTAGTTAATTTGTTAATTTTGTTTATTTTATATTACTGACCTGATGTTAAGGGTTATTTCCTCATGTGTTCTTCTCTGTGCTTAGATGTCTGGATGTCATCTCATCTCACATTTTCCACTTATCGATTTCTGGGTCTCAGCAGGGCAAGCAAAGCCTACATAGATGTCGCCTACATAAAAATTTGCTCCGTTTTAAGAGATTTGACGCATCTTATTTATTATGCCTTATAGGCTTTTTTATTGTTTGTGTTTTTTTTATTGTAATTAAAATATTTTCATTTATTCAATTTGTATTCTAAATTTTAATTGTCTCATATGAATTGGTGAAGTCCAGAATAAAATTTCCTTCTAAAATCTTACATGGTTGATGCTTGCTTGTGTTTGGGAAGGTTTCTAATTTATACTTAAATGCGATCAGTTTATTATATGCATTATTACATGTAGATTAAACTATTAAGTAAAACATATGAACATTTCCACCATTGATTGACTTTGTGTTAGGTTTTTATTTAGGTGTGTAAGAAGAGTAACCTTGTTATGTGTTTGTTGCAACACAGACAGAAAGAGACATTTGTGAAGTTGCATGTTACAAGATGTTGTAGTTTAATAAAGTAAGCAAGTTTAATGCGTTAACCATCTATTCTGTTCAGTCTTTACAGAACAGAATGAAACAAGGTGTAGCTGTTACGGTTCACATATATAAAAGCCAGGTGAACCGTGAAAGGAGAAAAGAAGGGACTTTAGGACAGTTAGCTCCAGATGGAGGGGGGCTCCTTTAACAGCAGTAGCTGAGGATCGTGAACGCTGACGATCAGGGTCAAGTGCTTTACAACGACTGAGACCCTTGGTGGGCCCAGTCTACCATTTAGCCCTAACACCGTTCAAAACCGAGGGATACAGCATGTGAGAGACAGGTCTCCACCACGATATGGAGATGGACGTAGCTACACGACATATCATTTTCTAAGGTAAGACTGAGGCCCCTGCCAGCGCTCAGGAACGTTCTTAAATACCTGACAGTGAAGGTGTCGCAAATCTAATAACAAGCGCTGATTAAACTAGGCGCAAGCGCGACTGCGATCGCTGGAGCAACATCTGAACCCCCACCAAGCCAACACTGCCATCTAACGTCGGGGGCAGGACGTGCTTTGAAACAGGTGTCAGATGGAAGGGTGGGCAAATGAACCCGGAATGGGATTTGACTCGAGGTCAGGGCTACGCATGAGTGGCTCAATGGCAGAGCTCAGTGTAAGCAGCTCTAGTGTGGAGCTCGGTGCAGGCGGCTCACGGATGGAACTTGATATGGGCGGCTCAGAAATGGAGCTAGACCCGACTGAGCCCATGAAAAAGGTCGGCGCGAGTCGCCTGGCTGGGCGAACAGGCGCCAATGACAATTATGGCACGGACGTGACTGAGGCGCAGGGGTTGGCGTTAGCAACCGTGGCGCAGGAGTCAGCGCAAATGACCGTTTTGCAGGGGTCATCGGTAGCATGGCAAGCTCAGGTACAAAGCAAGAAAACATGGCGGGCTCAGGAATGGAGCCAAGCAGTGCAGTGGGCTCAGCTACAGAGCTAAGTGGAACAGCAGGCTCAGGTACGGAGCTAAGTGGAACAGCAGGCTCAGGTACGGAGCTAAGTGGCGTGGCAAGCTCAGGTATGGAGCAAGGCAGTGCAGTGGGCTCAGGTACGGAGTTATGAGGCGCGGCATGCTCAGTCACAGAGCTAAGAGCCAGGTGGCGCGATGGGCTTAGGCATGGAGCTTAGCACCTGGGTAGACCGTTCCTCCCACTTCTGGGCCCAAGTCTGATCCGATCTTCTACACAGATAACCAGATCGAATAGACTGGCCAGGGAGGAAGGAGGTTGCAGGAAGATGAGCTGTCTCAGCTCTTTGCTGAGACAACCCTTAAAAAAGGCCATGAGCTTGTCGTCTTCCCAGCTGGTCTCCGTAACCGCCAAGGGGAATTCTGCGATATAATCAGCCGAGAGCACTGGAGGATTATGGAAATGATGGCCAGAACAATGCCTCAGGCCCAAGGTGAGGGAATGACATGTCAGTGGACGGAAGTGTCCGAACCAAAAATCAACCTCGAGGTCAAGATGACCGGCTCATCTTCCGGGCTAGGGTCAAAACGGCAGGTCTGCGGGGAGAGTTCCACGGAAAAGTCTGGAAGTGAGTGGCCCCACGGAGTCCTGGGGGTTCAGCGAGGCTGAACATCTGAATCATCAGATTTTCACTCAAGTCCTAAAAGTAAATAAAGAGAACCCACTTAAACAAATGAGACAAAAATATTACATGTGGTCATTTATTTATCGGAAAAAATGATCCAATATTACATATTAGTGAGTGGCAAAAGTATGTGAACCTTAGCTTTCAGTATCTGGTGTGCAGCAATACCTGCAGCTAAACGTTTCCTGTAACTGTTGATCAGTCCTGCACACCGGCTTGGAGGAATTTTAGCCCAGGTGTATGGCCTTTCGCCAATTTGGTCCTTGTACAGCTGTGTACATGCTTTGTGTTTTTGTCCGTCTGTTGTTTCCTTTGAACTAGGTTGTGCCGTTGTGTATACTGGGTCAAGGATGGTCAAATGTTTTGGACGGTTATGTATTGTTTGTGTTGGATGTACCTTGTTTGGTCTTTTCCCACATTGTAGATTTTGTAACATCCCGCGTCTTGCTGTCCCGACGCGGGCACCAGACGGCCCCAGGACGCGTCAGCAGCACATTCATGGGTTACGGGGACCCCCCTGGGTGTTAGTGCCCTGTCCCAGAGACTGCGCGGACGCCCAGGCTGCGAGTACCGAGTTCATCGGTACTCCCTTTGTCTCAGAGACTGAGATCTGATGTGTGGATACTTGAAGTGCCCAGTCCACTCGCACGAGCCCCGGCCGGGCAGATTGCGGGACGTTCCTGGCGCGCTTGTCCTGACATTCCTTGGAATTCTCTGATATCACTTCAGAATTAATTGTGTCACATTCAATGATAGGCAATGGCAAGCCGTCCTGCCCAGATGCAGCAAAACAGGCCCAAACCATGATACTACCACCACCATGTTTCACAGATGGGATAAGGTTCTTATGCTGGAATGCAGTGTTTTCCTTTCTCCAAACATAACACTTTTCTGTTAAACCAAAAAGTTCTATTTTGGTCTCATCTGTCCACAAAACATTCCTCCAATAGCCTTCTGGCTCGTCCAAGTGATCTTTAACAAACTGCAGATGAGCAGCAATGCTTTTTTTTGGAGAGCAGTGGCTTTCTCCTTGCAACCCTGCCATGCACGCCATTGTTGTTCAGTGTTCTTCTGATGGTGGACTCATGAACATTAACATTAGCCAATGTGAGAGAGGCCTTCAGTTGCTTAGAAGTTACCCTGGTGTTCTTTGTGACCTTGCCATCTATTACACGCCTTGCTCTTGGAGTGATCTTTGTTGGTCGACCACTTCTGGGGAGGGTAACAATGGTCTTGAATTTCCTCCATTTGTACACAATCTGTCTGACTGTGGATTGGTGGAGTCCAAACTCTTTAGAGATGGTTTTGTAACCTTTTCCAGCCTGATGAACATCAACAACTCTTTTTCTGAGCTCCTCAGAAATCTCCTTTGTTCGTACCATGATACACTTCCACAAACATGTTTTGAAGAGCAGACTTTGATAGATCCCTGTTCTTTAGAAGCCAGATCAAACCATGAAAGGAAAAAAGAAGGGACTTTAGGATCCAATCGTAGTTAGCTCCAGATCAAAGGGGTAAACCAAAATATAACTAAAATAAAAGGCACCGTGTGTATGGGGGACATGCACACACAAAAACAGAAATGAAGCTGCTCCTTAACAGCAGCAGCTGGGGATCGAACCCTGCACAATGACGATCAGGGCCGAGTGCTTTACCAGTGCTCTACTCTTTGGTGCAGGATAAGCCTGGAAGAAGAAGGGATACAAACGGCAAAAAAAATGCCACCCAGAGCGCACTCAAACAAAGGAAATGAATACAAAGTAAGGAAATAAGATGGGAATAACAGAAGTACCAAAATGAACGCACTGACAACAGGAGAGGGGAATAAACATAAGAAAAAGAAAACGCTCTTAATTACAGAGCGAATGTGCTCTGGGTTCTCGTGTGCAGAGCATGCATCTCAGAAGAGGAAAGAGAGGGCGGGGCATGCTAAACGTGCTTTGAGGATTCTCATTATCCCCAAAGCTGCACGAGGCGATTCATGGTACTCCATATGGACGGAGCGTGAGACGGACGCAGCGTTCCTCAGGCAATGGAAGCGAGAGCGGTACGTGATGAATATCGCTCAGTTAAGGGGCTGATGAGCCCAGAAGGGAAGCGTTAGCGGGGGAGGCTGAACGCAGGGAGATCGCACAGCCACAGCAGGCGAGCCGGAAGCCGTGGACGGCGATGAAGAGACCGGAACCGCGTGCACAAGAGCGAAGACGAGGTCTGTCCCTTCACTATTTCCTACGCCTTGTCATTCACCTCCGGATCTCCTGATCCGTACAATGACTGAGCCCCTTGGCGAGCCCAGTCTACCATTTAGCCCTAACACCGCTCAAAACCAGGGGATACAGCACGTGAGAGACGAGTGAGGTCTCCTGCAACAAACGGCACAAAATGGAGACGGACGAGCGGGAGTACTCACAAGCTGAACTTGCCAATTCTGTACTAACAAGTTTTGTTCTTTTTTTTTATTACGAAAAAAGAGAGTACATAACTAAACTAGACAACAATAATACAAATAAAAAGTATTTGTAGTCCTTTTGTAACCACAAGCAAAAGCACAGAAGTTTTCTTAGCTTGAACATTTTCTGAAGAGTGTATACAGACCATGTACTCATTAAGTTCATTTTTGAAAGCAGGAAAGAAGGGTTGGTTTCCTCTAATTTTACATATGAATATATTTATTCACTCATTCACAGAAAAGCAGTCCATACTACCAAGTACACTAGCAAGTCGGAACTTTTCGTTCTTGTATTGAGAAACACCAGTCATGGAAATCATTCTCTTGTCGCATATTTTTCAGATGCAAAGCGATGCCTCTAGTGTCCAGGAGCACTTCCGGTGCAGCATTTTTGTAAATCTTTTTTGTTTTCGTTAACGCTGTGGTGTTCCGCTTAAATGTATGTGTTCTCGACTTTTGTTTGCCTCCAAAATGTTGCTGTGTTTTCACCAAAATGCAGCATTTTTGGAAATGTTCTGCCTTTATGTTGCTGCATTTTTTCCTTAAAAAAATGCCTATTTGTGTTCTGACTTACTGCTGTTGCGTCCTCAACTTTTGTTTGCTTTGTAAAGGCAGTTGTGATGTGACTCTACTGGGCCACCGTACCGATCTCTGACGTATGCCCTGTTGCATTTCTGAAGCGAGAAAGCAGAAATTTCAGAGGCGAGCGAAAAACTGAAAACAGTGCGGCGAGCGCATAGCTGCATGTAACCCCCTTGTGGCTGCGTTTGTAACTGTAACTGTTTTCGCTCGGTTTTCTTGATTTTGCGCTAGTTGTGCTTGACTTGCCCGATTTAAAATTATTTTGCGCTCTCATATTAAAGATAGTGATCTCACTCCATAGAGGCAGCGTTATGAACCGTCATTGGAGAGTGACTGAAATAACAGAGATGGGGCTGTCTACATATACATGTGGCTAACTAATGTGTGTGGTTAACTTCTTTTTTTTCATTCAGCCTTGGGGAATGTTTCAGTCTTACCTAAGCCTGACAGAACCCCACACAAAGTCCAGATAAGCAATGAGACCCCCCCCCCACGTTGGCCCGAGTTTCATCGTGCAACCCTCCTTTTGGGTGCGATGGAAGATGCCCGCTTTCCCACCACACCGTCCCCCCACGATGAAGGAGACCACCGCAGTCAGCAAAACCGAGGCTGCGCTTCAGGTGAATCGGGTCATCCTTCTCTTTAACCTCCCATCCACATGTTTGTGTTCTCGTTCGTCTTTGGTATCAGAACCCCCGACATGACTGCGGTCTAGAGACTTTGCTCCGCAAAAAGTGCACGGACACGCAACTACTAATGGAACCCAAACCAAAGAAGGAGGTGGTAAATCCAACCTCAACAACAGGCATAAATAAACAACAAAATAACATGGGCAGCTACGTTACAGTCCATTGCCACCTTACTTTAGGAGGACACCAAGCAACCCCCCCCGAGGAAATGTTAGAGACCCGGGCGAATGTTAAATGCAAAAGTTTTGTTATCCCGGAGAAGCAAATGAGCGCTTATCGTGGGAAGGTCCGAGCCATACAAACACAAAAGAGTGACGGGTGATTTAAAAAAATTAAAAAAAAAAACAATTAATAACGAGCAGCCCACAAGGGACCTTCCTGAACGTGTTTTTTCATGACACATCCTAAACAGCCACCAGCCCAAATTAAAAATCCTCTCGAGGCCCAACCTTTCAGTTTTACAAATATATGGGTTCATTTAATGCATGCAAACCTTTTATTAGAGAAAAAACAATATATATATATAATATATATATATAATATATATATATATATAATATATATATATATATATATATATACATATACATACATACATACATACATATACGTATATACACACACACATATACATATATATTATTCTTCATAATAATTATTCATATATATTTGTGAAGTAATTATCATTATTACTACTATTCATAATAAGTATCTATTTAATATTTATAAATAAGGTGTAAGAATCCAATACAAAATGAATACATAATAAATAATTTATTCCCTATTAGTTTTCCTTTTATATGTTTATTTGATTCAGTAAAAATGATTAAAAACATAAAACTTTTTATCTGTTAGTGTGTTATATGGTATATGTTTTTTCTCTTTATCAATCCATTTTTTGTGTTCTTATTAATTAAAAGTGCAAATGTAATAGCTGTTATTCAAATAATGATTATGAAAATTATACTACCACTACTAATAATATGCTCATTGACAAAAACGCACCCAGATAGAAATGTGGGATTTCTGCAAAACTCAGCATGCAGTTCTGTCTCAGGCAGATATGTGAATGATTATAGGTGTGGTCTGATTAGACACTGGATCTTGCCACAAGAGGGCGTAAAAGTGCTTCCCCCGCTGCCCTATAAAAAGGCTCTCAGAGGCTGCTTTTGGGTAGTGTACCTCTTGGTGAGAGATCGATGACTGCTAGACATGCCTCTACGATGCACTCGAAGACATTTTGCTCAGTTGACGGACTTTGAGAACCGCATCACTGGACTGAGAGAAGCAGGGTGGCCGTTTCGACAAACTGCCCACCATCTAGATGGTTCTGATCTAGCTGTTAGGAGGTGTTGGGAGCAGTGAGGCACAGACCCACGATACACAGGCTCTGGACGGCCCAGACAGACCACCAGTGAAGAGGATCGTTTGATCTACTGACAAAAACGAGCAGCTCCCATAGTTTTGTTGTTCACCATCCAGACACAGGTGGCACCTTCACTACACACCCGTCTCTGCCCGGACCATTTTCAGGCGCTTAGCAGAAGGAAATTTGTTGTCACGAAGCCTATTAGGTGTCCTGCCATTGACAGCCAGCCACCATCACCTTCGTTTGCAGTGGTGTCGTGAATGAGAAACCTGGACTGCTATGGACTGGAACCGTATCGTCTTTAGAGACAATTTAATTCTGAACTTCAATTTATATCAGACAAGTCATATTTAGAATACAGGCTGAACAAATAACACATATAATGCATAATAAATACGTTAATAGCTTCCCGTCACATCTCAGAAATCGTTTGAGCATTTTTTTATGTAAGCTTTATCTTGATAAACTGACCGCATAATTGAATTTTAAACAACTACATTCTCGCCTAAAGAAATCTTATAACTTCATTTTGTGACACAATAACAGTATTACTTTAGAAATTATACATCCAGTAGGGAGTTCTCTCATCCGGCATTACCGAGATGGCAATGCATTGTGGGATATTTCGCTGTCCAAGTCCGCACAAGTCTGCTTCCATGCATCCTCGGTAATGTGGGCGGATCGAGAACACATCCGGGGATTTGGAGCGTACTTGGTTAGATGCGAACTTGGAAATGGAGACAGTGCTTGGGCTGCCACTGATGAACGTTTCACAAGTACACGAGCACACAAGTACAGAGAAGTACGCATATTGAGAAACGGCCCAAGTACGCTCCAAATCCCCAGATGTGTTCTCGATCCGCCCACATTACCGAGGATGCATCGAAGCAGACTTGTGCGGACTTGGACAGCGAAATATCCCACAATGCATTGCCATCTCTGTAATGGCGAATGAGAGGATTCCCAACTGGATGTATAATTTCTAAAGTAATACTGTTATTGTGTCACAAAATGAAGTTATAAGAGTTTTTTAGGCGAGAATGTAGTTGTTTAAAATTCAACTATGTGGTCAGTTTATCAAGATAAAGCTTACATAAAAAACTGCTCAGACAATTTCTGAGATGTGACGGGAAGCTATTAACGTATTTATTATGCATTATATGTGTTATTTGTCAGCCTGTATTCTAAATATGAATTGTCTGATATAAATTGAAATTCATAATTAAATTCTCTTCTGAAACCAGAGTTGTTTGGTGCTGGCTTCTGTTTGGGAAGGTTTTATTGATGCTTAAATGCGATCGGTCCGTGGGTACACGTACATTAAGCTATGCAAAGGATTCCATTCCTGACAGGCTTTATACAAGATGTTGTAGTATTTTATGTAAGTGTAAAAAGCAAACCGTGTTGTGTCCATATCCAAGTACGCTGCTTTTCCAGTTGTAGAATAGCCGAAGTGGTTCCTCCCATCATCTGGAGAATGTAGCCGCAAGTGTAACTTCCTACTCCAGACTTAGGAAGTATGCAAGTCTGAGCTTGGCATACTTGGTATTGAGAAACGGCCCTAGTGTCATCTTTACTGCATTAAATATTAATCTCTACATTATTCTGTCATGCCGATTTAGTAAAGCCATGTAGTAATGATCAAGCCTTCAGCCCTCCCATACTTCTGGGTTTTAAACGCGCACAGAACGGAGAGGTGCTGCGGCTGTGAACGCTGTAAAGTGATTTAGCGCTGTCGTTTTTAGATTTTCCGCTGTGGTGTCTGATTTTGCGCTGTCGTATTAAAGATATTGATGCAAATCCATACTAATGTCTCTAATTTCAGCGCCGAAAAGCGCCGTCTTTCATTGCGATCTGCTCTCCGTGTGTGGGTGTGGCCTGAGTGTGTGTGTGTGGGTCAGACAGGCGCCTGTGAAATCGTCACAACCGTAGAATCTCTGTGTCAGACCTCTCAAACAAACGGTCATAACTCCACAAATAATTAACCGACCGCTTATCTGAAAAGCTTGTGTGGGAGAGAACCCCTTGCTGATCGCTATGACATAAAATAGTGTGGATTGATGAGAAAGTGTCATCTGACAAGTTAAAAACACCTGAAAATGTAGAAAAAGCGACATCTCAGTGGAGGCAAATATAACGTAGGTCAATGAGAGGGAGAGCATGACCTAGTCGTGAACAAATCGTCATAACTCGAAAAATACTTTGTTTACCGATTAAATAATTGGACGAGTTATGAAGGGTAAGTATCTCTACCATTTGCAGTTGAAATGAAGTTTCTAGGTGAAAGTATCAGGATTTTACACAAGTGAAAATGTGAAATAATCAATTTTCCCTGACAGGTAGAGTGATGCACTCTAACTTGTGTCATAGAGAATGAATGGAGTGAATTTTAAAGAGTGATAGAAAGTGTTCAAAGAGCGCAATCTGTGCAAAACTTGACCGGAGGGGTGTTGGTGAACCCAGGTCCGAACATGCCGAGTTGCGTGTTTATAGCTCAAATATTGGCTGAGTTACAGCAGTTTTTTAAAAAACCCATTCAAGTAAATGGGACTTTTTTTCGCACAAATTTGGTGAAATAATAAAAATAATAATAACAATAATAATAATAATAATAATAACAATAATAATAATAATAATAATAAGTTGCTAAAACTATTAAAATAATAATAATATTTATAAAAATAACAATCATTGTTGCTGTTAAAAATTAATAAATAATATATTTTATTTTTATACATTTTTATAATACGTATTAATAATAAATGTTGCTGTTAATATACAGTAATTACATTTAGAAAATGTTTAAAATATATAATAATAATAATAATAATAATAATAATAATAATAATAATAATAATAATAAAGTTGTCTGAGTCCAAAGGAAATAAAAGTTAAAATTATTTAAAATTTTAAAATAATTCATGTTACAACTACAGAATTTTGTTTTCTGTTTTCTTAATCTCATTAAGCATTTACTTTTGCTGCTAGAGGCACAAGAGGTCTTTGTTCCTTAAGCCATGGCAACAGAGTTTGAAGCAAAAGGCAGTGTGTGAGCCTTTATGCTTAGTTTTATTTCTATAGCACCTCAGCATGTTTTACAGTTCCATACCACTATGGACAAGAATCTATCTGAATTGCTCAAGTTCAGTTAGAATAAATACATTACTAAATATAGATCGATTAAATATTTTACATTAAATTATTTTTTTAAAGTTGTGTGTCTTTAGTAAAAGGTTAGGTCTTATGTAGAATTCGCACAGTCCTGGTCTGGCTTGGTGGATTTCTTTTTTATGATTATTATTTTCGTGGAAACAGCAGCTGGCGAGGACCTGAGTTTGATTTATAGAGTTTGAAAGTCAGCTAACGTTAGTCAAGAGGCTTCCATCCGGGGGGCATTTTGCTTGTGCCAAATGATAAACGGCATCAAAATGGTCAAAACACCATCACATTTAACCCCTGCTTTTCCCTGGTCACAGTCATACAGGCATCCGAAGCTTATCCCAGAATGAAATAAATATGTATTTATTTAACACGTTATTTATTTTTAATATTATTATTAATGTTACTTTTATAGCTATTTATTTATTGTCATGTTTTAAGCAACTATTTATAAGTAATACTCATTTTTAAAATGATTTTATCAATGGTAGTCCATTGCAGGGCCAGCAGTTCAGCAGTGCAGCACCAGGCGATGATCCCCTGTTGGACCCTGGTAGAGCCACCTGGAAGGCACAACCAGGACTCACACAGACGCCCCACAATGATGGGCACAATGCACCCAGGCGATTTGTTGATTTCATTAATAAAGGAAGCTACATGACTTTTGTATGGACCAAACCCAAAAATGACATTTCTGGAAGTTAACAAGTCACTAAAGGCATCAAAAACACACTTGTGAATGCATTAAACGTTGCAGAAATATATCCGATATTAACTGTTAAGAGTTTGTTAAGTTTTATGCACGACTCCGTTTGGAGGGTCTCCAACTTGGGGGACAGAAAGATTTATAGCGTTCCGAAAATCTTACCCTGTTTGTCAAAATCCAGTAACCCAGCCATCCAAAAGCCGCTATGACTCCAAGCATAGAACCCAAAGCAAACAAAGGAGACCGGCAAGCTGCTCTGGCTGGGGGTATTTCAGAAAGAAAGGTTAACAGTCTCTGAGTTCAAATCTGAAGTCTGTGTTGACTAACTGAGTTTTCATTGACCCTGTTTTCTGTTCTGTACAACTGTGCGTGTGCGCGTGCGCGAGCGTGCGTGTGTGTGTACAACTTTTGAACCTCACGGAAGAAGCTGCTTATGTCGTTTCTGTGGCACGTTTTTGATCAGTGTCCTGCTGGACAATCCAACCATGACCCAGATTTTAGTTTAAAATCTCCTGGTACTTCAGGGAGTCCATGATGCCATGTGTCGTAATAAGGTTTCTAGCGACAGGGAGGAATAACGGAGCCGCATCACAGATCCTTCAGCATAATCAACCACCTTTCTTTTTACACGCAACTCATATTCGGTGTTTGTGCCAAAAAAGGCTACATTTTCAAATATTTAACCAAGTTCCAGTCAAGGTTTCAGTAGCATCTAAGAATGCACTTACAGTGATGCTTGAAAGTTTGTGAACCCTTTAGAATTTTCTATATTTGCATAATATGACCTAGACCATCATCAGATTTTCACCAAGTCCCTAAAATAGATAAAGAGACCCATTTAAACAAATGAGACAAAAATATTTTATACTTGGTCATTTTAGTTATTAAGGAAAATGATCCATATACATATTAGTGATGGCAAAAGTCTGTGAACCTCTAGGTTAGCATTTAATTTGGAAGGTGAAATAAGGTCAGGTGTTTTTCAATCACTTGGGATGGCCAATCAGGTGTGAGTGGGCCCATGTTTTATTTAAAGAACAGGGATCTATAAGCTCTCAATCACAACATTTTGTGGAAGCGTATCATGGCACGAGCCCAAAGGAGATTTCTGAGGAGCTCCATAAAAAGAGTTTGTTGATGCTCATCAGGCTGGAAAGGTTCAAAACCATCCCTAAAGAGTTTTTTTTTGGAACTCCACCAATCCCAGTCAGAAAGATGGTGTACAAATGGAGGAAAAGTCACGACCCATTTTTACCATCCCCCCGAGTGGTCGACCAACAAAAGGATCAACTCCAAGATCAAGGCCGTGTAATAGTTGGTGAGGTCACAAAGGACCCCAGGGTAACTTCTAAGCCACTGAAGGCCTCTCTCACACATTGGCTAATGTTAATGTTCATGAGTCCACCATCCATAAGAACACTAACAACAATGGTGGTGCATGGGCAGGGGTTGCAAGGAGAAGGCTACTGCTCCCCAAAAAGAACATTGCTTCTCTTCTACAGTGCTAAAGATCACGTTGACGAAGCCAATAAGGCTATTGGAGAAATGTTTTGTGGATGGAGAGACCAAAAAGAACTTTTTGGTTTAACAAGAAAAGCATTATGTTTTGGAGAATGGAAAACCTGCTTCCCACTAAGAACCTTTATTCCCATCTGGAAACAAGGTGGGTGTAGTATCACGGTTTGGGCCTGTTTTTGCTGCCTCTTCCAGGACGGCTTGCCATCATTGACGGAACAATGAAATTCTGAAATGATATCAAGAATTCTAAAGGAAAATGGCAGACACTCTTTCCATTAACTGAATCTCAAGGAAGGTGGGTCATTCAAGCAAGACAACGACCGCTAAGCACACAATCCGTTCTACCAAAGAATGGTTAAAGAAGAACCAAGTTCATGTATTTGGAATGGCCAGTCATAGTCCTGACCTTATCAATGAAATGTTTTGTGGAATGACCTGAAGAGAGCAGCTAATGTGAGGAAACCCACCAACATCCCAGAGCTGGAAGCGTTTCTTGTACGGAGGAATGGGATAAAATTCCCTCAAGCCGTGTGGCAGGGAACTGATCAACAGCTACAGCAACGTCTAGGCTGCATTTATTGCGCACAGGGGGGGCCACCTGATACGAAAGCAACGGTTTCACATACTTTTGGCCCCTCTCAACTAATATATTAATATTTGATCATGTCCTCAATAAATAATGGCCAATATAATATTTTTGTCTCATTTTGTTTAAACTGGTTCTCTTTCTCCTTTTAGGACTTTTGGGTGAAAATCTTTGTGATGTTTTAGGTCATATTTAATGCAGAGATATAGAAAATTTTCTAAGGGTTCCAAACGTTCAAGCACACTGTACCTAGGTTAAATTTTGAACTTTGATTTTAATTGATATACATGAATGTAACATATCTGAACAAGTGTCAATGTCATACATAGAAAATTAAGGACTTAATATTTTGGCTTAGAATATGACTAAATCTATAACATATCACTCATTGTCACTGAATGTACTGTGGAATATTGTGGACAGACAGAACTCCAGATGAAATTTTGACTTTGATAGTTAACTCTTATGAATTATACACTTTGACAAAAAATAAAACTGAGCATGCAAGTATGTTCAGTATTGGTGTAGTTGCCCCAGTAAAGTCGGTCTGAAGATGCCTCTGGTAATAATCATGACACGTGTAGTTTTGTTTTTATTTAGAATACAAATACTTCAACTAAACGTTATATTAATCTCATGTTTTTGTGCAATTAATGAAATTATCTGCAGAATCATTTTATAATCATTTTCACTTATTTTCACGGAGGCTAGCAATAATTCCTAGTGAATACCCCACATATTAAACACCCTCTACTGGACGTATGCTGTATTACACACTATAGTAGCACCCTCGTGCCCTATATATCACACCTTAAAGGGAGGGAGAGTGGTTTGGGATTCAGCCCCACGCAAATATCGTCCCAACATCACCAACACGGAACAAGTCATTCTTCCAGGAGGTGTTTAAAACCGTGAAAATTGGGTATGATAACGAAAACGCGTATTAATAAAAATAAGCAGAAACGGTTGAATTGTTTTGGTTAGTAGTTTAGTTCATAATTTTTTAAAAAACGTGGATAGCGGAAATAGTCAGTTACACACGGATTTTTTGTTTGATTTGGGAAAACGTCCGAGTTTTTTACATTTTCGGTTTTTGCTTCATATTTACATGAACTTTTCAGTCTTCCTGCTTTTGTTTGCATTTAAATAGACTTTAATGATGTAGCATTGTTACCTTTCCTGTCAGTGGTTACAACCTTTTAATTACAGTTAATGGTTCCTCATGGTTTGGTTTTCCGGGACAGCTTTAAAGTATTCAGACTTCCATGGTGTCATATTATTTAGGTAACAACACTCTAAACACATTACAAACAGCGCTTTCACTGCAGTCGGCATTTACATTTAACAATCTACAATCATTTAGCAGACGCCCCTTATCCAGTCGTACATCCAAGCAATTGTGGTTTAAAGGACCTTGCTCAAAGGACCCAACAGTGGCAGCTGGGCAGCGGTGGGATTTGAACCCTGGACCATCTGGTCCATAGTCCCGCTTGTCCCGCTTCTGGTCCCTTTACCCGCTAGGCAGAAATTTTAGGATAGCAGGTTCAGCTGTATTTAGTTTTCTTCAGAATCCAGTAGGACTAACTTAAGTCTGTGATTAAATATTTGCGTCTCTTTGATTGGTAGATGGCCCATTTTGAGGAGGTGGTTCAGAAGTCTGCCCTGCATCCAAAACCAGCTGGACTGACGCTGCAGTATGGTACAGCGGGCTTCCGCACCACTGCCAAACATCTAGATCACGTCATGTTCCGCATGGGGCTGCTGGCCACGCTGAGGTCCAAGAATACCAAGTCCACCATTGGAGTCATGGTCACTGCCTCCCACAATCCGGAGGTGCGTAGTCAATGAGGAGTTTGTTTTTTTAGTCAGGACATTTCTCACAGTGGCTGTACTTTCTCAGGAGGACAACGGCGTAAAGCTGATCGATCCAATGGGGGAGATGGTGACCCCTGTTTGGGAAGGTTACGCCACCCAGTTGGCCAACGCTGAGCAGGAAGCTCTGTGTGCCGCCCTGAAGGCGATCATCGACAAAGAATCCATCGCCATGAGTGAAACGGCGAGCGTTTTCATTGGGCGAGACACCAGGTAGTCACGCTGTATGTAGGTACAGTGTTTTTACATTTGTTTAATATATGAGCTCACCAGACAAAAAATTAGTCACCTGTGACCGAAACGTATCTAATAAGGTGTAATACCTTCACGAGCTGAGATTCGATTTGCCAAGTTTCTGGATGTTGGCCACATCTGTGTTCAGCCACTCTTGCATCAAAGAATTGCACAGTCCGCATAGATTTTGTGGGTGCCTCCAAGGGGCTTCACGTCTGTGGATTTTGAGGGCCAGTCCAGATGTGTGACTGCTCCTGAATGTTCATCATGCCACTCAGTCACATTTGCAGCCCAGAATATTGGAATACAGGGACAGGAATGGTATGTTCCTCAGTAAGATATTGAGCAAAAGGCAAAACCTGGTTGTCTAGCAGCTCCAATTCAAATTACTGTCAACCAAAGGACCCATTTCCACGTAATTAAAACCCCAACAGAAGCTCCTCCAGCTTGAACCGCAGCTTACACCCAGTCCTGATTGAAGGCTTCCAGAGGTCTTGGATGAACACGACTCCTAGCATCATTCACACACAGGCAGAAATGAGATTTATCTGAGCAGATAACACGTTTCCGGTCATGAACAGTTCAATTTCTGGCTTGTCACAAGCAGTAAGCGGGCACCTCTATGAGCACAAGTGAGCAAACGCCTCTTGCGTGCCACTCTGCTCCGTATGTTCATGGTATGCAGTCTTATGCAGAGTGTAATTCCAGAAATTGGATGTGAAGGACCTGCCTGGAAGCGAGATGGAATGCGGTCCCTGTCTGTCAGCTTCTCTTTTGGGCACAATTCTGACAAAAATTTCCTGTAGACTGGGATTTTTGCCACTGCTGGTAGACCCGTATGACCATACGCTTTGATACACCTGCAAATTCAGCCACTTCCTTCACACTACGGCCTTTGGAACGCCCAAATGCAATCACTCCTTTTTGCCAATGATTATCGTCTGCTTTGTGACCCATTTTCCACACATTCACTCCACTGTACCACCTCTTCTCAATCCATGATTCCTGTCACAAACCCTGCAAGTATATATAGCCCAATCATCCTCATGCAATTTCATCTGCAGGAGCCTCAAGTTATTACCACCTTAAACACACAAGGTGACTGATTTTTGTCCTGGGAGCTTAGCGTAGATGTAAGTAACTGTTTCACTGACTGATTGGCTGTTCATGCTGTCGCTTAGGCCGAGCAGCGAGAGCCTCTCACAGGCTGTGATGGATGGTGTTTCATGTTTGGGAGGCAACAGTCAAGGTGTGTTTGTGGGTAAACTAATGTTTCTCTTGAGCTGAAAAATGAACGTTTAAATGTATGTATAGAATCGCTGGTATAATCTGACAAAAATTATATAACTTACTTGCGTTGTTGAGTTCAAATAACACAGTAAAATATGATTTTTTTTTTAAGCTTATTCTGGCTACTTCGCATGTGCAACCCGCCACTACAAAGGGGCCAAGACTTGCCTCCACCCTCTTCGACATATTTACTAATATGCCGATTGGTTCTTTCTAATGACGGGATGGGGCGGGGCTTCTGTACTACAGTCCCATTCATATTTGAACCAGTGACCAGTCTCCTCTTTATATAAGGTCTCTGATAACAGACAGGGGCTGTACATCATCCGGCGTTACAAGTTTAAAGTAGGATTAAAGCACCACCTACTGACGGTCTGAAACTTTGCAGTTTAGCAGGGTGGAATTTCATTACTGGCAGGACATTTTGTCGCATATTAAGCTCGGTGAGGACGAGGTTGGCGGCTTTTTGAGTTAGTGCATGGAAGGAAATCCGTCCTGCCATCACAGGTGGCGAGAGATGAGGCTGGATAATGAGGTTAGACTGTATTTTGATGTTGATAAACCATGTAGAAACAGACAGCAATAGCAAATGGACATAACTGTTGATATACCATGTGTGAGTGAAAAATAATTATCAGGTCATGCTGGTGAGGATGTACTAAATAAATTGGTAGTATACACTTGGATGCTACCATTTTAAAGCTTGTGAACAGCCTCTAAGGGTTCATTTGATGACTGTTTCAGTAATAAGAGACATTGTTCCCGGACATTTTTGAGTGTGTGTGTGTGATTTACTTTTTCAGACTTCGGCCTGGTGACCACACCTCAGCTGCATTATATGGTCCTGTGTCGTAACACCCATGGTCGCTATGGTACTGCCACAACACAGGGTTATTATGAGAAACTCTCCAAGGCTTTTATTGAACTCACTAAACATGTAAGTTACACAGAAAAAAGGGAAAGTTGTGGGATATTTTCTAAGCCGTAGCACAAGTGTGCTATTGATGTCTTTACTAAACACCCTGATTAGTCCTGCACAATGCATTATCAGCTTTATCAGATAGGAGTAGTGTGTTCTTCAGGCACAAAATGCCAGAGTCTGTTCTTTCCAAAAAATATTTGCTCATTTTCCCACATGCTGTTCAAAACTGATCACAAGATTTTGGAAGAAGAACTGTAGAGATAGAGTACCAGTTGATTGAATGTTTGATTGATAGTTTAATGTCTCAGTGTTCAGTGTTTCTATATTTCTGCATAAATATGACCGAAAACATCATCAGATTTTCACAAAAAGTAGATAAAGAGAACCCAGTTAAACAAATGAGAAAAAAAAATTATACTTGGTCATTTATTTATTTATTGAGGAAAATGATCCAATATTACATATTAGTGAGTGGCAAAAGTATGTGAACCTCTAGGATTAGCAGTGAATTTGAAGGTGAAATTAGAGTCAGGTGTTTTCAATCAATGGGATGACAATCAGGTGTGAGTGGGCACCCTGTTTTATTTAAAGAACAGGGATCTATCAAAGTCTGCTCTTCACAACACATGTTTGTGGAAGTGTATCATGGTACAAACAAAGGAGATTTCTGAGGAGCTCAGAAAAAGAGTTGCTGATGCTCATCAGGGTGGAAAAGGTTACAAAACCATCTCTAAAGTGTTTGGACTCCACCCAATCCCACAAGTTCAGACAGATTTGTGTACAAATGGAAGGAATTCCAAAAAAACCATTTGTTACCTCCCCCCAGGAGTGGTTCGACCAACAAAGATCACTCCAAGAAGCAAGGAGTGTTAATAGTTTTTGGTGAGGGTCCACAAAAGGACCCCCAGGGTAACTTCTACTAAAAAGCAACTGAAGGCCCCCTCTCTCACATTGGCGGCTAATGTTAATTTGTTCATTCGAGTCCACCTCAGAAGAACAACTGAACAACAATGTGTGCATGGCAATGGTTTGCAAGGAGAAAGCCACCCTGCCCTCACAAAAAGAACATTGCCTAAAGATCACGTTGGACGAGCCATAAGGATACTGGAAAAATGTTTTTTTGTGGACGGATGAGACCAAAACATAGAACTTTTTGGGTTTTTTGGTTAAAGGTTAAAAAGTAATGTGGTCCCCTGTTTTTGTAGAAAGGAAAACACTGCAATTTCCAGCAATAAGAAATTAAATCCCCAAATCCATCTGTGACATCATGGTTTGGGCCTGTTTTGGCTGCATCCTGGGCAGGACGGCTTGCCATCATTGATGGAACAATGAATTCTGGAATGATTATCAGAGAATTCCCCTAAGAAAATAATCAGGACATCTGTCCATGAACTGAATCTCAAGAGAAGGTGGGTCCCATTTCATGCAAGCAAGGACAAACGAACCCTAAGCACACAAGCCCGTTCTACCCAAAGAAATGATTACAGAGGGAGAAAAAGTTTTCATGTTTTGGGAATGGCCAAGGGGGGGTGTGGGGGTGGGGGAGAGAGCCGTCGGAAGTCAAAGTCCTGACCTGGTTAAATAATCATATTCCACATGGAAATGTTGTTGTGGAAGAACCTGAAGTGAAGCAAGCTAATTGTGAGGAAAAACCCACCAACATCTCCCAGAGCTGGAAGCTGTTCTGTTACGGAGGAAATGGGCTAAAATTCCTCCAAGCCGGTGTGCAGGACTGATCAACAGCTACAGGAAACGTTTAGCTGCAGTTATTGCTGCACAGGGGGGTCACACCAGATACTGAAAGCAAAGGGTCACATACTTTTGCCACTCACTAATATGTAATATTGGATCATTTTCCTCAATAAATAAATGACCAAGTATAATATTTTTGTCTCATTTGTGTAACTCGGTTCTCTTTATCTACTTTTAGGACGTGTGTGAAAATCTGATGATGTTTTGGGTCATATTTATGCAGGAATGTAGAACATTCTAAAGGGTTCCCAAACTTTCAAGCACCACTTATGATTGTTCATTATATTTCTGTTAAATATGTCCTCACTTTTTAATTTGTGTATTGTGTATCTACTACTACAAACGTATTCAGTAGGTAAATTAGTTTAATTCTTACATATAACATCTAGGCTGCCCAAGGAGATTGGCTGTCTCTCTCTCTTTATATGTTTTAAACATTTAGGGATATTTTCCCTTGCCACTGTTACTCTAGGCTTGCTAAATCAGGGCTGTGAGCTTAGATATTTGTAAATGATTAATCAATAATTTGTGTGTTATCACTTTCTGTCACGACTTGACTACAGTTGATGAGTAATTAATGCAGACATTCAAGGTTTTTCCTGAGTTAAGAGACCTACACCTGTCCCCCAGGCCCCAAATCGCACTGATGACCAGAAGCAGCTGATGGTGGATGGAGCCAATGGCATTGGTGCACTCAAGCTGAAGGAGATGGAGGCATTTCTCCAGTCAGAGCTGCACGTGGCTCTCTTTAATGATGGCAGCAAGGGCAAACTGAACTATCTCTGTGGAGCCGACTACGTGAAAGTACAGCAGAAACCCCCACAAGGTATCTAGCGATATTCAGCACAGGTACAATACAGCTATTAAAATGTGCCATGATGCAGCTGTGTTTGTATTTAGCAACTCCAGCAGATCTCAATGTCCATTCAGACAGCATCTGTTTGATAGATATCATCCAATGAGGTTGTGGGTTGTAATAAAAAATGATAACAAACCACAAAAGCACATTCATTGCAAGGGTGTTTGTTTAGTGGAAAAAATGGAAAAAAGCTTGAAAGAATATTTATTTACAGAAAGTGTAAATAAGTTAAGGAAGCAACATGTTCCCTCCAAGACAGAATAAAGGCGGTCCAACAAAATATTAGTGTGTGACCTTTTTTTGGCCAGGCAATGTTGCACTGTCACAGAAAAGACAGTTTCTCATTCCATTCCCTCGACTGACCCACAATTCCTCACCTCTCTTACCACGGCTTGGTTTGAACGTCAGCAGGTCATCTTGACCATGTCTACATGCCTAAACGCATTGAGCTGCTGCCATGTGATTGGCTGATTAGACATTGAGCAGTTGTAGTTAATAAATTGTCCGGTGAGTGTGTATTTGGAGTATCAACAAAATGTCGTTTGCTCTGCAGATATGCACATGGGTCCTGCTGAGCGTTGCTGCTCCTTTGATGGCGACGCAGATCGTGTTGTTTATTATTACAACGACTCGGCCGGATGCTTCCATCTGTTGGACGGAGATAAAATAGCTACCCTCATTAGCACTTACCTGAAGGAGCTTTTAACACAGGTACAGACACACAACACGCACGTAGAGCTTTTAGCAGACACCCTTATCCAGAGTGACTTCTAGAAGTGCTTTAGTAGACTTCCTCATAGACAAATAGCATACAGCCCAAACACACCGCCCCACGAAAAGCCTGCTAGGACTTGATGTAGAATGTTAATTTAAATGTATAGGCATCGCAGTTAAGTGATGAGTGAAAAGGTGAGTCGTTCTTTTTGTTCCTAGTCTGCAGATTTGTCTCCATTTGAGTCTCCATGGATAGCCTCGACAGGTATGAGGTACAAAGCGAGGGTCTTGGAGCCTTTAGCTAGAAAGGGGCGGATCCATTTGGAGCGTCTCTGAGTGTTTTCATGCACTTCATAATCCCATAACTGCAGGAAATCTGATTGTCAGTAATATGATCAACAAGTTTACATGCACTTGGGTAATCAGATAATGGGAAACCATTATCTGATTAGATAATGGCGGGACTGATGGGTCTCGGGCAATAATTTTGGATTTCTGCTTTGCAACCAGCAAATGATTTTACAGAAGGATGTCATATAACTTCAATAATTCAACAAATAAAACCAAATTCCTCATTTACTGCGTTTGTTTCCCCAAAAGTGTTTGGTCGCCGTTTTGTGGTTTCTGCATTTACTTCCAGGGTTGCCAGGTCCTGTGAGAGAAATACACAACCAGGTCTATGGGGAAAAAACTCAAAGGCAAAGTTTCTTAGAATAACCTGCTAACCCTGTTTAATGGGAATAATGAGCATGGGAATACATGACCTGAGAAATCCAACTACTGGGATAAAATCCAGCAACTGCACAGTATAGTTTGTTTGCTATTTGGTCAATGCCACTGCACTACAGTATCCCATGTAGCTCTGCTATGTAATCTGTAACGCATACAGTAAGTACATATATTTAATAGGGTGTTCAGACAAAGGCAAGATCACAACGCACAGTTTAAAAAGGAAACACCATAGACCCTGGAACTGTGCTTATTTTAACTTGTATAGATTTTTGTAACAGGCTTTTCTTTTGAGAACACCATTAAGTGATCCACACAGTAGCAGGATTGCAAACCCTCACTTAATTGAATGTGTGTTTTTGGTGCAGGCTGGGCTGAACCTGCAGGTTGCTGTCGTTCAAACCGCCTACGCCAATGGAAGCTCTACGCACTACCTAGAAAATGTCATGAAGGTATGTTCTGATCTTCTGCTGCATTCTGGAGTAAGCCATATTGTGTGTTGGATTCGATCGGATATTCTTTAATATTACTGATACTATTTTAACATTAGTATCTATTATGTCTCTATGATACCTGTTCTGTAATGTTAATGATACTGAAAAGTATCATAAAATGATTTTTTTCCAGACATTTTACAGGTTGCAAGAAAAAATGTGCATCATTTCCAGGTAGCTGAAGATGTGCATTAATTATTTATAAACAGATAACAAGGTTACTATAAAATCTGAACCCTTGTATTTGGTAAGTAAAAATTAAGCAGCAGAAACGAATCCTGTAGCTGCACATTAGTGAAAACTAGTGTTTTCATATATAATGTATATACACAGTGCTGTGCAGAAGTCTTAGGCCACCTTTGGATAATGACCGTATATAATTGTCTTATTAGAAATAGTAATACAACCAGAAAATACAGAGTTTTTTAGGCCATATTAAAAAAAATGGAAAAAAAAAACCCAGCCTCTATAGACTACAGTGCCAATTATTTATGACCTCTCCTTACACTTGAGCGGTAGCATCATCTGGTATCTTCATCAGGATGCCAAGGAATGGCAGCCAAGAAACCACTTTGTCAGAAGGAGAACAGGGTGAATAGGCTAAGATATTCTAAAGCGCACAAAGATCAGTGGAAAAGATTATTATCCATCCATGTTTGACGTTTTTGGGTCCAGTTGTGGACAGTATGTTCTATATGGTCATTAGACCATTGCTAAAACAACAATATATGCAGTACCATACCAGCTGTCTAGGCTTCCTCCACCATGCTTCACAGTTGGCATGAGGTTTTGAGACACTTAGGGTCCCTCATCCAACCTTCTATCCCTTAGGCATGGCCAATTGTGTCTGTACAGCATCCAACCAGCCCAGAGATACCAAACCCTAGTACGTCGTTAGAGCAATGGATGTAGTCCTGGCCATTCCGAAAGGTTCAGCTAAAAGCTGTAAGTCTTTATAGCGTTCTGTTGATTGATTTATTGCATTATTAGGTTATGGTGTGCTGCACAAAGACAGGGGTGAAACATCTACACCATGCAGCGCAGAAGTATGACATCGGAGTTTACTTTGAAGCCAATGGTCATGGAACGGTAAATACCACACCATTGGGATTTTTACTGAACTAAAAGTCTCAAAGTCTTTGTTTTTAAGTAAGCATTCAGTTGTGTTTCCTGGTTTGGTGAAGGTTCTCTTCAGTAAGAAAGCAGAGGAGCAGATCCAACAGCTAGCCAAAGACCCGCATGCAAACGATGAGAAGAAACGTGCTGCAAAGCTTCTGGAGAGCACCATCAACCTGATCAACCAGGTACCGCTGTTGGCATTGTTCCTTCAGGTTATTGCAGTGTAAATGCACCTGCAAATTTTGGCATGCAGTCAGGTCTCAGGCAGACGGGCACGGGCAGCTCCCCCAGTTTCGTTGTCCACCATCCAGAGACAGGTGGCGCGTTCACTACCCACCCCGTCTCTGTCCGGACCATTTCTAGGTGCTTAGCAGAAGGAAACTTGTTGTCACGGTGCCCATTACGTTCTGTTTGGGATTTGATGTGGGTCGGATTCGAGTATGGAGGCCTAGTGGTAATCGCTTCAATCCTGCCTTTGCTGTGGAGCGACACTGCCCCAAATGCTGGTGTGAAGATCTGGGGAGCCATCACATACGACAGTCGATCACTCCAAGCAGTGGTACGAGGGACACTAACAGCTCAGCGATATGTGCAGGACGTCCTGCAGCTACATGTTGCCTCTCATGGCATTTTTCAGCAGGATAATGCTCGCCCACACACAGCAAGGGTTTCCAGGAGCCAGACTGCAAGGATCTCTTGTTCTGCCTGGTTGCCAGATTTATCGCTAATCGAGCATTTACATGACCAGCTGGGATGCCAGGTTTGGTATTTTCCAGGCCCAGCTGCAATATCTGTGGAAAAATGTCGCAGGATTCCATACAGAACCTGTTTGCTTTCATGCACAACAGTATCTCATCTTGTATCCAGGCTAGAGGTGGCCCAACAGGGTAACTAGAGCCTCCTTTCAATTGTACAGCTTTCCTCAATTCACTCTTAATATTGTGATCTCTTAGATACATCACCACATTCACAGATCTAAAGATTGCTTCGATCCTAACAACTCTTCCTTAGTGCATTTTTTGGTCAATGAGTGTATTTAAATAGTGGGAACCTATTTCCGTTATATCCTAAGGGATGGCATATCTGCGTAACGCTAGGGACTTTTCCTCTGTGCTGCGTTCCTTATGTGTACTCGTGAGCATGTGCCCGTCTCCTCTCAGGTTGCAGCCTGCCGTGTCTCTCTAAGTGTATAACTTCATCTCTCCTGCTGTAGGCTACAGGTGATGCTATATCAGACATGCTCATGATTGAAGCAGTGCTGGCTATCAGAGGAATGAGTGTGCAGGACTGGGCCGCCATATACACAGATCTACCCAATCGACAGCTCAAAGTCAAGGTCTGTGTGTTCCTTACTGCTGACAACACTTGTGTTTTGTATTTCAATGTATCGTTACTTGATAGTGTTCTATAAAACCATATGCCTTTTGTAGCACACTGTGTTAGAGCAGGGTAGGGAACTGGTTCCGTTAATCTGTAGTGGTCCCACTTTGTGGCGGAAGGTATTGTCGGTACTAAAGCATATTCAGGATGAGAGTCAGGGTTTTTTTGATTGAATTTGTTGTAAAACAAAAACTTTTATAAAAGCAGTAGAACGCTTGAGGTCATGTTATCGTGAATAGCATCACGGCTGCGATTATCTATGGCACCCGCCTTCGACTAAAACACAGCCGTGATGTTATTTGGGATAACACGCTCCCTGTTGTGTTCTGTTGCTTAATGAGCTTTCTAGGCAGGGAGCAGGGGGCTCCGGCGTCCATCCACAGGCAACACTGGGTGCAGGTGTAAGCATGGCCTTCGCAGGGCTGGGGTAGGAGTCACTGTTCAGCGGAACAATACCTGAACCTGATGGTCAAACCTTGGTCCCTTAGACCGATGTGCCACGACAGTACATGGAAAGTACTGTGTCCCAGGTGAAGTCACCCCCTGGATGTTTCGAACCCCGGTGCAAATTCTCTTTGCCTATGAAACAGGATCAAGTCGTCTCCTAAAATGTATCCACCCAAATCCAGGGACTTGAGTTCGAGCCCCACCTTAGGATACTGTGTGTGGAGTTTGGCATGTTCTGCCCATGGGTTTCCTCCCAACTCTACTATAAATTGTCCCTGGATGAGTGTGTGATGAATGAGTATTGAATGAATACTGATGTGTGTGTGTGGCTGTTGTAGGTAGCGGACAGGCGTGTGATCGACACGACGGACGCAGAGCGTCGTGCAGTAACACCAGCAGGACTCCAAGACTCCATCGACGCCTTGGTCAAGAAGTACAAGCAAGCCAGAGCCTTCGTCAGACCGTCCGGCACTGAGGATGTAGTGAGAGTGTATGCCGAGGCCGACACGCAGGTACGGCGTACGCACAGCCAAAGCATGAGCTCAGTCACCGGGTCCCTTTCTCAGCGAGTGCGTATACATGCACATGATAATCAGATCCTGATTCTGCCAGTGGTCATGTACATCTCCCAGATCAGATTAAGGTCTGGAAATCAGAGTATGAAATCTGATTAAAAAAAAAGAGCTTTAGTTCAGTAATCTGATTTCTCAGACTGTTTACTCATTCTGTGCATGCACTTAAGCGTAACCCGACACGGTTGCCAGGTCAAGTCAAGTCAGGTTTATTTATATAGCGCTTTTTACAATGGAGCATTATCTCAAAGCAGCTTTACATTTAGCCCTAATATCTATGTCCAATCCCAAACTGAGCAAGCCTAGGGCGACAGTGGCAAGGAGAACCTCCCTAAGTGTTATAGGAAGAAACCTTGGGAGGACCAAGACTCAAAAAGGGACCCGACCTCCTTGGGTGGGGTAGATGATAAATATAAGAATGACACTAATAAGTCATGGAGTCATAGTTCAAATAAATATCCCATTGACCCGTGGCTTAAGTCCTTGCGGGATCTGGCAACCTCAGCATTAATCGCAGAGAAACTGGATGAAGTGCGTCTGTGTGTTTACATGCATTTAACAACCCAATCATAGTAAGATGTTTGAAGTTAATTGATTATTCATGTAAGCAGCGTACACCAGTCTAGAAATCAGATATAGAAATCCGATAAAGGGAGGTGGATTTGGCTCAGTAATCTGATTTCTCAGCGCATGTATACCTCTCATACCTCTCTTATTCTCGCTTCTTTTGGGCTCGTTTCCATAGACCTGGTTATTTCTCTCGCAGGATCTGGCAACCCTTGAATGAAATACAGCACCCAAGAAATAGCTAGGGCGGGAGGGTCTGGCACCTGATAGACCAGGGGTTGGATACATATATTCTTAAATTTCCTCCAGGGACTTCCAGTTGACAGGGCTGGATCTGCAGAAGACCAGGGGTGCCCCTGTTACAGTCCTACTGGGAAAGATGGTAACCTGAGTGTTTGTGTATGCAGGAGAGCGTCGATGCCTTGGCACATCAAGTGAGTCTGGCTGTGTATCGACTAGCTGGAGGCGTCGGAGAGGAGCCCAAGCCTCTACAGTGAATCTGATTCCGATCCAGCAGATCCATGGCCATTTGATTGTACTTTTCTTGCAGCACTTTGGAATCTTTCTAAACCTTTTTACTGTTTGAGGGGAAGAATTTTTCACTGGCAACTGAAAAACCATGAATAAAACCTGATGCCATACTTTCAATAGTCCTTCATTGTGTCTATTACAAATGGCAGCTGAACTCAAGTCGTCAGCAAATATATGCTTCTATACAGGCTTGAGCAAACACTCGTATACATATTTTGCTGGGAAAAATCACCGAGATCCCATTTTTTATTGCTCTGCTGAATTATAAAAAATATATACCGGTAATAGGAAAAAAAGAAATCTGTCTTAACTCTGGACATTGTGGCTGTAAACAGCTGGTCACTAACATCCAATCAACGCTGCGGATCCAAGAACAGAGGCGGGACTTTAAGAGAAGGTGCATGTACTCGCTCGCCTGTATTTGGACTACAGCCTGTTCGAACTCAGTCGATGTGTTTAGAGAACTTTAGTGTTTGTGTGGATGACTTTCCACTCCTTATTTGTACCAAGCTGTAAATGCCGTTTGTAAGTTTGTGCCTGTCCTATTGTAAGTAGTACTCCTCTGTTTGCCACCCCTACTACCTCTGTATTCTCTTCAATCTATAACTATATATACTGCTTCACATTCACTCTACATTTTTGGCTTCTTTCAAACAAATTCAGGTCCATCATACCATCCTCTTACAGTGGTGCTTGAAAGTTTGTGAACCCTTTAGAATTTTCTATATTTCTGCATAAATATGACCTAAAACATCATCAGATTTTCACACAAGTCCTAAAAGTAGATAAAGAGGACCCAGTTAAACAAATGAGACAAATATATTATACTTGGTCATTTATTTATTGAGGAAAATGATCCAATATTACATATTAGTGAGTGGCAAAAGTATGTGAACCTTTGCTTTCAGTATCTAGTGTGACCCCCCTGTGCAGCAATAACTGCAGCTAGACGTTTCCTGTAAGCTGTGTTGATCAGTGCCTGCAACACCGGCTTGGCGTGGAGGGAATTTTTAGCCCATTCTCCCGTACAGAAACAGCTTTTTCAAGCTCTGGGATGTTGGTTGGGTTTCCCTCACAATAGCTGGCTCACTTTCAGGTCCCCTTCTGACAGCAGTTGTTTCGATTTGGGATTAAGGGTCTTTGACTTTGGCCATTCCAAAACATGAACTTTTATTCTTCTTTAAAAAAAAACCATTCTTTTGGTAGAACGGCTTTTGTGTGCTTAGAGTCGTTGTCTTGCTGCATGGACCCACCTTCTCTTGAGATTCCAGTTCATGGACAGGGGATGTCCTGACATTTTCCGTTAGAATTCTCTGATAATCATTCAAGAATTCATTGTTCCATCCAATGATGGGCAAAGCCCATCCTGATCCAGATGCAGCAAAGCAAAAACAGGCCCCAAACCCTGATACTAAACCACCACCATGTTTCACAGTTTTCGATGGGATAAAGGTTCTTATGCTGAATGCCGTGTTTTCCTTTTCTCCAAACATTAACGCTTTTCTTTTTTTAAAAAAAATTTTTAAAAAAAACCAAAAAGTTCTAATTTTGGTCCTCATCTGTCCACAAAACATTCCCTCCAATAGCCTTTTCTGGGCTGTTTTTTTCTCGCGTCCACGTTCATCTTTAGCAAACTGCAAGACGAGCAGCAATGCTTTTTTTTTGGAGAAAACAGTGCTTTCTTGGCTTTTCTCCCTGCAACCCTGCCATGCACACCACCATTGTTGTTTCAGTGTTTTCTTCTGATGGTGGGGACTCATGAAACATTTAACAATTAGAGCCAATGTGAGAAGAGGCCTTCAGTTTGTCTTAGAAGTTTACCCTTGGGGTCCTTTTGTGACCTCACCACTATTTACACTCCTTTGCTCTTGGAGTGATCTTGTTGGTCGGACCCAACTTCCTGGGGGAGGTAACAAATGGTCCTTGAATTTTCCTCCATTTGTACGCAATTCTGTTCTGAACTGTGGGATTGGTGGAGTCCAAACTCTTTAGAGATGGTTTTGTAAACCTTTTCCAAGCCTGATGAGCATCAACAACTCTTTTTTCTGAGATCCCCTCAGAAAATCTCCTTTTGCTCGTACCATGATACACTTCCACACAAACATGTTGTGTGAAGAGCAGACTTTGATAGATCCCTGTTTTCCTTTAAATCAAACAGGGTGGCCCCCTCCACCTGATTGGCATCCCATTGAATTGAAAAACACCGACCTCTAATTTCTATTTTTCACCTTCAAATTAACTGCTAATCCTAGAGGGTTCACATACTTTTGCGACTCACTAATATGTATATTTGGATCATTTTCCTTTTCCCTCATAAATAACCAAGTATAATATTTTTGGTCTCATTTTTTTGTTTAAAACTGGTGATATAACACTATAAACTTTTCAATCACCACTGGTGTTATGGCATAACAGTACAGTACTGTGTTTTTTGTTTATAATTACTGTGATTGTCCATAAAGTACAAAAGATTCAGCAGATGTATAGCACTTCAGCTGGACTTCTAACAGATTTTGTAGCCTGACTCCATTTGGCATCAACCAGACCGAAAGGGTAAAGGATTGCTGATAAAACGTAACTCATTAAACATAAGGTATTTATGACAAAACACTTTGTTATTGGCATAACAATAGCTGTCTAACCCAAAGACCCGGTTATAATGAGTCAGCATTTAATATATTAATGATTTCCTGTGCTTGAATGTCGCCATATTGAATACACAAACACCTTTGTATTCATAATGTATTTACAAAGATAATCGTTACTATATAGTAGCCCATCTGGTATAAAAGATGTCAATAATGAGAATTTCTGATACAAGTGCCACGACTGTAATAGATCAGAAATCAGTCTGGAGTGAAACGACACTGAAGGTTTGGGGATGTTTTGGGGTAACAGCAGTATCAGACCTGATCCAGAGCCTCTTCCAGTTCCCACATTGTATAGCTGGTTGTGTGTCAGTAGAAAAAAAAAAGATCACATGCTGATATTCCATTCGTGTGGGAAAAACCGTCATGGCTTCTGTAATACAGCTTAAATGTAGTTTCCAGAGATCCATTCATAAATAAGAAGACAGAAAGCAAATTGTCCAGAGATCCATCATAAATAAGAAGACAGAAAGCAGTGTCCGTTATACCATACTGCTGCTCTCGCCCATACTGTCCACATACTGCAACACAGAACAGAACCCAGATCAGATACTATAAAGGAGTCCACTGACGCCAACGTCATCCAAAAGATGGAGCATTGAAAATGTGGGTTGGGGTTGAGGGTTAAACACTAAAATATCACGCCATAACAATGCAACCCTAAAAGTCTAAAAATGGTGACCAGAGATTTTGCCCACGAGTCATTCCATGCCAGTCAGAGACGAGTCTTGAGAATCTAGAGTGCGTTTCCAAGTCTCATATAATATACTCATTGACAAAAAAATAACACACCCAGTGGGGTTGCTGCAAAACTCGACATGCAGTTCTGTCTCAGGCAGATATGTAAAGGATTACAGATGTGGTCTGATTAGACTCTGGGTCTTGCCACAAGAGGTCATAAAAGTGCTTCTGCCCCATAAACAGGCTACTTTTCGGTAGTGTACCTCTTGGTAAGAGATCGCCGACTGCTAGACATGCCTCTACGATGCACTCGAAGACATTTTGTCCAGTTGACAGACAGAGAAGCTGGAGGGTCATTTCAACAAATCGCCCGCATACAACGATCACCCCTAGAAGTGATACAAGGGACACTAAGAGCTCAGTGCAGGACATCCTGTGGCCACAGTGTTGCCTCTCATGGCAGGGCTTCCAACTGCCATTTCTCAGCAGGATAACACACACACAAACAGCAAGGGTTTCCCAGAAATATCTCCCACCTGATTGCAACAATTCCTTGGCCGGCCTGGTCACCAGATTTATCAGCAACCCAGCATTTACGTGACCAGCTGGGACACCAGCTTTGGCAACCTATGAGTGTGTAGGATCTACAGGCACAGCTGCAACATCTGTGGGCAAATGTGCCACAGAATAGCATATGGAACCTGTTTGTCTCCATGCCCAACTGTATCTCATCTTGTATCCAGGCTAGAGGCAGCCTAACAAGGTAACTAGAGCCTCCTTCCAACAACTCCTCCTTGAGGAGTTTTTTTTTTTTTTTTGTCAATGAGTGTATCTGTCAAGTGAGTTCGAGTTGAATCTTTAAAATCTGCCATGCAGGTCCAAGTCAGGACACTAGTGGGGCTTAGTGACTTAGTCTCAAGTCTCTGGCATGTCTGAGTCGAGTCTGCAAATCGTGCTGTGTCGAGAGAGTCAAGGTCGAGACCAGTAAATGAGTGACTCAGGTTTTGATTCTGAGAATCGACAGCCCATCTCTGATATTGATACCTCTACATAGGTTACGTTCACACAGCAGGAGAAGTAGCCCAAAAGTATCCGATTTTCTTACCAAATCTGATTTAGTTAGGCTGTTCATACTGCCTTTTTAATGTGACCTATATCCGAACCTACTTCGTGAACAGTTCACTCTCCTAAATGCTTCACGTGAGCTAGAGGTGAACAATCAAACTGGAGTCAACAGTAACAAGCTCACTAATGCTCATGTTAATGTGCAGTGGAAGCTGGCTGCATATTCTTTAAAATTCGCTTTGAAGCTTTGCATTTTCCTTTGACACTGCAGCCACGTTCGGCCATTGCATTAGAAATTTCCTCAAACACGGAGCGGTTGCCAAAAAGCCAGATTCAGTGTTTCTTTCCATTCACAAAGAACCTAAGATAACGTCTGTGTAACAATGAAAAAGATCGGATTCAGGCTACTTATTGTGTGAACGCAGCCATATGGACAGATGCAGATCAGGGGCCGTATTCATAAATATTCTAAGAATACTCTTAGAGAGCTCGTAACTTAACCTAAAAGCTCCTAGCTAGGAGCGAGTGATTCAGAAACGATCAGAGAGCAATGTATTTACAAAATAGTGTAGTTATAATGCTGATTTCTAAAGCCTATGAACTGGAGACAATGTGGCTCCGCCCTTCTCAGGTATGATTGCTGCCGTGTCTAATCTATTTAAATCATGGACTTGGTTCCTATGTAGTTTTCATTTCGGGAGATGTGAGCGAATCTCTAAAAAGGTCAACCACATATTATTTTGAACTCCTCTAACGGTTTTTCACTTCTTTTTAAGAGCTCTTTTAGGGGTTAAGATGCTTTATGAATAACTTTTACACTTCAACTATGAGAGACAAAATGAGAAAAAAATCCAGGAAATCACATTGTCGGATTTTTAAAGAATTTAATTGTAATTTATGGTGGAAAATAAGTATTTGGTCAATAACAAAAGTTAAACTCAATACTTTGTAACATAACCTTTGTTGGCAATGACAGTGGTCAAACGTCTTCACCAGGTTGGCACACACTGTAGCTGGTATTTTGGCCCATTCCTCCATGCAGATCTCCTCCAGAGCAGTGATGTTTTGGGGCAACATGGACTTTCAACTCCCTCCACAAATTTTCTATGAGGTTGAGGTCTGGAGACTGGCTAGGCCACTCCAGGACCTTGAAA
>JAJAGP010004954.1:0-40392 GCA_025084515.1 Ancistrus triradiatus | reverse complement strand
GTTTTCTAATTATCTGCTCCTTTTCTCCACAGTTTTTTGTCATCATCCTGATAGTTTTCATTGCTGAAATAGCTGGAGCTATTGTGATTGGGGTTTTTAAGCCAGTGGTAAGTTACCAGAATTAGCTTTTCCAGGCATACAGAGCTGCTTTAGACCACATGCGGCTTAATAATATGTGCTGCGTATTCTGTGCTTCTCAGATACAAGCCCTGATAGCTCAACTGGGAACAGTGATTGTGAAAAGCATTCGATCGGATTATGGAAAAAATAGTGATATCACTGGCCTGTGGAACAGCACTATGGAGGGGGTCAGTAATCTTTATTGTTCAGACAATTTTTATACTACTAAAATATTCTTTATAAATGAATTCTGTATAGTGACTTGGGATAAAAAGCCTGAAATACACTCACTGATCACTTTATTAGGTACACTTCTTTGTTTCTACATTCATTGTCCTTGTTCAGTTCCACTTCCCATATAGAAGGACTTTGCAGTTCTACAATTACAGACTGTAGTCCATCTGTTTCTCTACATACTTTGTTTGGATCGGACACAGCAGTGCTGCTGGAGTTTTTAAACACCTCAGTGTCACTGCTGGACTGAAAATAGTCCACCAACCAGCATCCTGTGAGCACTGATGAAGGATTAGAGGATGAGTAACACTAACTGTGCAACAAGAGATGACCTACTGTCTCTGACTTTACATCTACAAAGTGGAGCAATACAGTAATATGTCTAATAGAGAACCCAGTGTTTAAAAACTCCAGCAGCACTGCTGTGTCTGATCCAGTCATACCAGCAAAACACTAACCCACCACCATATCAGTGTCGCTGCAGTGCTGAGAATGAACCACCACCCAAATAGTACCTGATATGTGGTGGTCCTGTGGGGGTCCATTAGAGAACAAAATAAAGGGGACTAACAAAGTAGGTAGAGAAACAGATCCTGAGATCCCTGATCAATCCTAACACTGGACTCTGCCTGAGTGGAGTTTGCACGTTCTCTCCTTGTGCATACTTGCATGAGGTTAACTGGTCTCTCCAAGTTATCCCAGTGTGAGTGTGTTTGAGTGTAGTTGCTCCTGTCATGGATGCCATCAATGTTGACATGATATTAATAAATAAACATTTTAAAAGCTTTATTATTCATTGCTGTTGAGGTTAGATATAAATCTATAATGCATTCTCATTTCTTTTTTAACTGCTTGGTTATTAAATTGGTTTTGGGGACTGTGGTGGCCTAGTGGTTAATGTACTGGATTATGGACCAGAAGGTTCAGGGTTTAAATCCCCCCGCTGCCACTGCTGGGTCTTTGAGCAAGGCCCTTAACACAACATTGCTTGCATTGTAAGATTGTATAAGTTGTAAGTCGCTCTGTGTGTGCAAAATGCTGTAAATGTAAATGTTTTCATCTAAGTGACAAGCACCATCGGCTCAGGGATTTCTCCACAAGGCAGGTTAGTAAGTTACTAAGATGACAAGGATGGTGTGCTGCAGGCAGTGCCTAATTTGACTATTAAATATATGCAAACTTATATTCCAAACAGCTGGAACTGTGATAAACTTTCCTGGATAAGAAAGTTTATTTTGCCCCGCACTGTGACAAATACATCCCCAAAGATCACTGTTGGAGAGTTACAGAAAAAAATGTAACATGCAGTTAGTGCAGTCACCTCAAAGCTCCGAAATGCCCGGGTTTATCCCAACCTCGAACTCTGCATGTCCTCCCTGTGTCTGTGCGGGTTTATTCCGGGTACTCCGGTTTCCTCCCACATTCCAAAGATATGCATTAGTTAACTGCTTACTTTAAATTGACCCATGACTAGTGTGCTGATGTACCATTGTGTCTGTAGTGAATATAGCCATTGAAGCTGATGTGAATAAAAAAAAAACAAAATAAATAAACTGTACAGTCACATAGCCCACAAGGATTAAATGAGGGTGTTTAAATTATAGCATGAATTTTAGTCTTGTCATTGATTTATCTCCACCTTCTGTTTGGGTCTTTTTGTAGCTGAAGTGCTGTGGATTCAACAACTATACAGATTTCACAGGATCCCCGTTTGTCGTAAACTCCAGTCTCTATCCATTCCAGTGCTGCAGGTTTGAGCCCTGTAAAGAGGCCAATGCTACAACTGTGGTAAAGTTTACAGATTTTACTTTTCATTTACATTTAATCATTTGGCTGACTTAACCAGTGAGGCAGAACACAATCCCAAAATCCAGTCCAGTTAAAATGTGCAGTTACTCCATTAAAACCTCCAGTTGTAGATTTTCTGATTGTCTTGGATTTGCACTCTAGAAGACCTACTGAGCAGCAGCGGTCAAACACCTTGTTTGTTTCCCAGCTGTAAAGCATGTTTTGACTGTAAAGTTACCGAAATATAAGGGTGGCAGGATGCCGCAAGTGGTCAGCGTGGTCTCCACACAGTTCCACAGATCCCAGCTTGGCTCCTGACCTTAGAATCCGGCTGTGTTTAGTTTAGTTTAGTTAGTGCTCTCCGTGTCCGTGTGGGTTTAGTCCAGCTACTCTGCTTTCTTCCCACATTCCAAGGATATGAGTTCGGAAAACTGGTTGCTCTAAATTGTCCCAGTGTAAATGCTTGACGCGTCTCATCTTAACCTTGCTCCTGTCACAAGTAGACATCGAGTCACATGTAGAGATCAACATCTGGATGGGACCAAAATATTCAGAGCACAGCAGAGATGAAAAACAGTAGTAATTCTCCTGGAATTTATCTCATGGAAGAATGGGAGGAAAAGAAAACGACATGGCAGATCATTATGTTGCACTTGTAAAAGAGAAAAATAGCCCAGGACCCCATGCAAATTTTGTCCAATCAGTAACATTCTATAGTTACAGCACAAATAATATGCCAAAATTGTACATTTTATTTTATCCAACTTATCCAAATAAGGCGATCACATTACAATGCTGAATACCAAAATAGAAAAGTCGTACTATGCTTACTGGGTTTCATGGTGGCTCGGGTAGCACTGTTGCCTCACAGTGAAAGGTCCTGGGTTCAGTCCCCAGGTGGAGCGCACTGGGTCCTTTTCTTCCCACAGTCCAAAGACATGTGTTGGGTTAATTGGGTTCTCTAAAAAGTTCCCCTAACGTACGAGTGTGTGAGCCCTGTGATGGATTGGCGCTTTGTCTGTGGTTGCTCTTGCTTTGCGCCCTATGCCGCCAGCTATGCACCGGCTCGCGACCATGGTCAGGAAAGGAAAGTGAATGAATGAATGACTGTGCTTACTTTACAGTGCAAGATTCGCCCTTTCAGTCCATTTTCCTTACTACGTGCAACACTGCCCTCTAGTGGACCTGCTGATCTTACAAATTAGAGAAAGCAACACTACATGTCAAAATGAAATAGACATCCCTTCTACTCACAGTAGTATGTTTATGAAGCTACATTTGCTAATCCCCCGTGTTCGTCTGTTTTAGTATACTTAATACACCAATCAGCCAAAACATTCGAACCACCTGATCCATAGTGAGTTTTACTAGGTAGGTGTTACGTGTCAAATTAACATCCACATGAATTCTTGGAGCCTGAGCTTCCCAGCAGAACATTACCCAGAGGCTCCTGCTCCCTCCACTGACTTGTCTTCTTCCCAAAGTGCATCTTGGTCCCATCATTTTCCTAGGTAAATGGTGCACAAGTACGCATGTGAAGGAAAAGAAAATGGGACCAATCAAACCAGACGACCTTCTTTCATTGGCAGTAGGCAATGTCGACATTTTTTGAGAGTGGACAGGGGTTATCAGGGTGAGCACTCTGTCCAGTCTGTGACTAGGCAGCCCCAGACTCAGCAGGGGGCGCTGCACTCTGTGTTGTGACACATTAGTCCCATAATCAGTTTTAAAGGTCTCTGTGACAACCACTTTAGCTTTTCTGTCCATTCACACTAGACAGGATGGGATTCGTTGTTTTCGGCCATCAACACACTTGCCAGTTTGTGGATTGTGGATTGTCCCTCCTTGGACCACAGTCAGTAGGTACTTGTCACTGCTGACTGGAACATAGCACAAGCCTTGTTGTTTAGGAGATGCTCTGAGGCAGTCTGACCATTGCCATTTGTCCCGGTTAAAGTCAATCATGTCTTTGACCTGACTAATAAATGTCTAATAAACATCGCTCCCACATCTTACTTACTATCTAACATATCCCAGAGCATAATGTATGGTTGTACTGAAAAAACTAAATGTTACCTCTAATGTTTTGGTGGATCTCAAAATGGTATCCATTTCAGTGACTAAAAAGGTAGAACCATTCAAAATTCTTTATTTGAAGAAATGGCTCAAATCACTGTTTTTGTTCTCATCTGATTGTTGTTTTTTTCTTCTCCACAGAATGTGAAAGGATGTTTCTTTTCACTGGTATCTTTTGTGGAGACAAATTCAGTTGTCATCATAGCTGTGGCCTTGGGCATTGCAGCCCTTGAGGTAATTTAGCCACTTCCCTACATTTAAACATTTAGTGTGGGGTAGAAAGATTTGTCATATTTGACACTGTGGGGGAATTATGATCAATTAGGGTAACATATTAGTGGTTGTAGCATTTCATTAAAATTGTTAACCAAACCTCTGAAGAGAACAAGGTTCTCTACACTTTAATGAACCATTAACAAGTACATTAAGCTTTGCTTTTGCCCTATTATGTTATGGATTTTGACCAGTATTAACCAGTGTTTCTTCTTTCTGCTTTATTTTAGTTTCTTGCTATGACCGTCTCCATGACCCTGTACTGCCAAATAAAGGCTAAAGGGTAATGAATCCTGACCAAAAGAAGATCCAGATACTGGACACGTTCAACTGTTTTAAATAATGGTGAAGAATTTCTTTTAGTGTTTTTAAATTTTTTATTACACTTCTATAAAAATGTGGTGTGTGTACATGTAGATCCATATAATATGAAGAACTTGTTTTGCTGAATTCAAGAATGTGATTTTCACTTGATCCATTAATAATACAACTTCTACCTGCAACTGTTCTTTGTAAACATAAAACATGTTTTTATTGCATTTCAAGTACCAAAGAACATTTTCATTAATTTAAAGTCAGATATATTTTTCTTTAAAATGTTGTTAATAGTTCCAAAGTGTTTGTTAATGATGTCAAACTGGAATGTATATTTTAATACTAGTAATAAAATTTTAAGCTTGATTATATGCGTATTTATTTTCACTATATTATTTTCGAATTTCATGTGTGTACAAATTTAAAGGATACGTGTATGTAGTTCACTATATAGACAAATATATTAGGACACACCTCTTAATCATTGAATTCAGGTGTTTTGTTCAGTCCCATTGCCATAGGTGTAGAAAATCAAGCACCTAGTCATGCAGTCTGCCTTTACAAACATTTGTGATAGAATGGGTCATTCTAAAGAGCTCACTGAATTCAAGTGTGGCACTGTAGCAAGATCCCACTGTCGCAAGTGAGTTCTTGAAATTTCATCCCTTCTAGATATTCCATGATCAGCTGTGTGTGGTATTATTGAAAGGTGAAAGCGTTTAGGAACCACTGAGTGTTGAGGGGTATTGTGCATAAAAGTCATCAATGCTCTGCTGACTCAATAACTGCGTTATCGATAACTGAGTTCCAAACCTCCTCTGGCATTTACATCAGCACAAAAACTGTGCATCAGGAGCTTCATGGCTTTCCATTGCTAAGCAGCTGCATGCAAACCTTACATCACCAAGCATGATGCCAAGCATCAGATAGTAGTGTAAAGCACACTGCCACTGGACTCTGGAGCACTGGAAATGCGTTCTGTGAAGTAACAAATCACACCTCTCTATCTGGCAGACTGAGAGCCGAGTCTGAGTTTGGCGAATGTCAGTTATCTATCAGACTGCATAGTGCCAACTGTATAGTTTGGAGGAGGACAGAGAATGCTACGGGGTTGTTTTACCGAGGTTGGCCTAGGCCCCTTAGTTATAGTGAAGGGAAATCGTAATGCTTCATCATACCACAACATTATGGATAAATGTATGTTTCCATCTTTTGTGGGAACAGTTTGGGGAAGGCCCTTTACTGTTCTAGCATTTCTGTGCCTCAGTGCACAAAGCAAGATCTCCTAAAGACCTGGTTGGGTAAGGCCCACACAGAGCACTGACCTCAGCCCCCTTTGCGATGAAACAGAATGGAGATTGTGAGTCAGGCGCTCTCGTCCAACATCAGTGTCTGACCTCACAAGTGCTCTTCTGGGCGAATGGTCAAAAATTCCTGCAGACACCATCCAAAATCTTGTGAAAGCTTTCCTAGAAGATTGGAAGTTGTTATAGCTGCAAAATGGGGGACCAATGTTAATAGATATGGATTTAGAATGAGATGTCAAAAAAGTTCCTGTAGGTGTCCCAATACTTTTGTCCAGATAGTGTATTTCAGAATAGCATGTATTTATTTAATTTTGCTACAAATTAAATTACTTGATTTTGCTAGGGGTATGCAAAAAGCCATTCTGTACGTGGCTACATGTAAGTAAATTAAAACCTAGTCGTCATCTTACGAGGCGTATTGTTTTGACACGGTGTCAATTAGCCTAATGTGGGTAATTTTTTGCCAATACATTAAATCCCAACTCAGTACCGCCCAGTGTCCTAATAAAACCCGAAGAGAATTCACATTCATGAAACAAACTGTAGACATATAGTGCGAAACTTAATTCAGAAGTTTGGTGAGTTTATAAGTAATTCTTTTTATTGCTAGGCTCAGGCCATGATATGGATGGTTACATCCAAAATCACATACCAGTACACTAACTAGTCAGCCTAGGAAGGGGAATTTAAACTAGATGTCATGTCACCAGGCCTAGTCTTAACGTGCCATTTAAAACAATGGTGTGCGGTTTAGAACACGACCCACAATTTAAATAGAAACCAAACGAAACAGTAGTTAATGGCAACGCAATGCTAGCATTTTTTAATGTTTGTTTTCGCGTTCAGAAGCAACGCAGGTTGTTACACCTGCACATGTTGTGTAAGTAATGTGAATTTTACACGTTGAACTAAAAGAGAAGGTTATGACAAATGTGACGTTTTACAGGATTAACGGCATTAATTTAAAGTGAGAGAGTAGCTAATTGTGAAGAACCGTTTTATAAAAACGGTTGATTTGACTGAAAACCAGTTCACAACCTAGTGCGAAATACTGTAATAAATACTGTTGTTTTAAAATAACCGTTTATTTCTTTTACTTTCCAGCCAATAAAGTTTCTTATTTTTGTTAACTTGTGTGTCTGTGTCTGCGGCTGCGTCCAATAGACTATCGAAATCTAGTGTACCTAGATTGTACAAAGTAGCGAGCCTAGGTAGTGCACTAAATCTCTAGACGTCACCTTGTCGTCAATTTGGACCAAAATCTCTGAGGAATGTTTCTGTTTCGTGCTCTCTGTGGAGGTTTTGATTCCCTCTGTGAGCCTGATCATGAAAAGTGGGGTTAAATCATGTTTAAAATGCCTCCTTTTGAGTTCTAGGATGCAGTCTTCTTAATTCCATTCATGAAGTCAGTTGCTTCCACTTAAAGATCTTCATATGAAACCTTTAATTAAGCAGTAATACGTGAGAGGGAGTGCTATAACGTCAGATATTGGCACTGGTGAGCTGCGGTCGTAGAAGATCAGTACACCAGTTCCAATATTTTACTAACCTCAAGTGTATTGTTGTCATTATATCACAGTTCTGTTATTGCCGTTTAATGTTAGATGTAAGATAATGAGGTCAGAAAAAACAATTTGTGTATCAACATTCTGTGAGGTAAAATAGGTACATTTTGTCAGGCACTCCACAGCTAGAACATAATCAGACTATGCCCTTCCTAGTCAAGGAACATACTTTACCAATAACTGCTTATTATACAGACAATAAACACAAATATATTGATTGAAGTTTAAGTTTACTAAAAAGAAAGTTTATTTACGTTCAGTGTATTTACGTGATTCATAAGGCAGGTTGTTAGTAAGACACACTTTTACCAGCAGGAGCAAATTTGAGCGAGATCCCGGTGTTAACAAAAGTCTAGGAGCCATTTATTCTGTTATAAATTTGGAAGATGAACCTATTAATGTTAATATTATCATTCAGAAATGTAAAGGGAGAGTTGTACAGCATCAGCAAGAGCTGGGTAAGAGCAGGACTTAACAGATACATGAATGAACCTCTGATCTGCTGTGGATGGTGTTTATTAAGATGCAGAGTTTCCTCCAGCAAACAATGTTTTTGTGAGTGATGAAGCTGATTCGATTAATTTTCCTTAATGATACTAAAACTGTGAATACATTAAGAGCATAGGATGTTTGATTTGCTTTGTGACTTTCTCTGAATATCCAGCACATCCAAATCCCGGTCTGTAAGGGTGACAGATCTTTGCTAACTGGAAGTATCAGGCTGGTCATTAATAGCTTCATCTTCCAAATTTAAATCAAAACAAATGTTTTGAAAGCCAGTAGTTTTCGTTGTAATTCATTTCGGCAGTCTTTTACTTGTATAACGTTGCTGATTTGTTATGCCTGGCATTGCTGCTAGGCTACGGTTGTAGGTGGTGGAGTAATACTTGAAGAGCTTTGGTCATCATGCATTATTGGCACGCCTAGAACATTTCTCAGCCAATCAAGCTGCAGGGTTGGAACAAACTGTGGAATAATTTTATTTATAGTTTGCCTTTATGTTAACTACAATTAATTGGTACAGTTACAATTATTGGTATTAAACGAGTTATATTTTGTACCTTAAGTTTGGCTTGATATGGTTGTTACATTTATTGGTTTAGACTGGTTAGTAACTAACTAACAAATTAGATAAAAGTACTTTTATGCATGTATCCTATATAACACTAATTAACACAAGTTAAGGACTGTCTGATCTAACTTCTGTCTCCCCTTTACTTTAGCTAGGTTAAACTGATTACAGTCACTGGCAAAAATGGCCAGTCATCCAAGCTGGCAGCACTTGTGGATGAGATGCCTACTGATATTGATCTGTACATTGATGTTTGTAAGTGCCTCAATCAAATTGAATATAAAATATTATTCATATTATGTGCAGACAATTACATGACTGCTTATAGCCTTACATGGATTGGATTAGTTTATGGGGGATGTCTGTGATTGTATTTTTATCTCATCTAGTCAGTGGTTACTCTAGCATCTGGGCTAAAAGTAGATAAAGAGAACCAAGTTAAACAAATGAGATAAATATTATACTTGGTCATTTATATTGAGATAAATGAACCAATATTACATATTAATGACTGGCAAAAGTATGTGAACCTTTGCTTGTAACTGTTGATCAGTCCTGCACATCGGCTTGGAGGAATTTTAGCCCAGTCCTCCATACAGAACAGCTTCAGCTCTGAGATATGGGTGGGTTTCCTCACATTAGCTGCTCGCTTCAGCTCCTTCCACAACATTTCGATTGGATTAAGGTCAGGACTTTGACTTGGCCATTCCAAAACATTAACTTATTTCTTCTTTAACCATTCTTTAGTAGAACGACTTGTGTGCTTAGGGTTGTTGTCTTTCATGCGAAATAAATGACCAAGTATAATATTTTTGTCTCATTTGTGTAACTGGGTTCTCTTTATCTACTTTTAGGACTTGTGTGAAAATCTGATGATGTTTTAGGTCATATTAATGCAGAAATATAGAAAATTCTAAAGGGTTCACAAACTTTCAAGCACCACTGTATGTAACCTTGCTCCTATTATGAATAGCAATTGATGCTAATGCAATGTAGATCATTGGTGGTAGTGTGTTAGTGTGTATCGAGCTGGTACGATTGGATCAGACACAGCAGTGCTGCTGGAGTTTTAAGCTACTGTTTACTCACTGTCCACTTTATTAGAGACATTCCACCTTTCACTTCACCTTGTAGATGTAAAGTCAGAGACAGTTGCTCACCTGTTGCTGCACATTTTGTGTTAGTCATCCTCTAATTCTGCATCAGTGCTCAGAGGATGCTGCCTACAGGAAGCTGGTGGACTATTTTCAGTCCAGCAGTGACACTGAGGTGTTTAAAACTCCAGCAACACTGCTGTGTCTGATCCACTCGTCTCATTCTCACTGCAGTGCTGAGAATGATCCACGCCCTAAACAGTACCTGATTTGTTCTGGTCCTGTGGGGGTCCTGACCATTAGAGAACAGAATAAAGAGGACCAACAAAGTATGTAGAGAAACAGATGGACTACAGTCTGTAATTGTAGAACTACAACATCCAGTGATCCTAAAACTTTAATAAATAATAAGCAGAATATAAACTGCAAAATATAGAATGCCTCAGACTTTTGCACACTACAGTACAATTGCAATCATGCACTGGTATATGATTATGAATAGCCAGATCATTTTTGCCCAGTGACAGCTAAGACAGCAGTGATCAATAAGACGTACCTTCAAACTGAGATGCACTTAGGGTACCCCTGGATTAACACACAACAGACCCAGCCCTATGATGCAAGGAAATCAGACCTTGGACTCTGCCTCTGTGGAGTTTGTGTCCTCCCTTGTCCGCATGGGTTTACTCTGGGTACTTCAGTTTCCTCCTACATTCCAAAGACGTGTTAGGTTAACTGGTAACACTAAATTGGCCTAGTATTAGTGTGTCAGTGTAACCTTCTCCTGTCATGAATGCCCTTTGATGCTGAATAGACATTAAATAAACAAATAAATCTAGTCCACATGAAACTCTGAAAAATCAGATGGCCCCTGGCAAGGCAGAAACATATGACCACATAGACAGGACCATAACAGGACCTTGCAGCATGACTTCTCGACAGGTAAACACTGTGAAAGCCAGGACCTGATAGCAAAGGCCATTCCATGAAAGCCCGCACAAAATTCAGTGGTGATGATGCTTCTTGCCAAACTTCAAATTCAAAACACAACATTAATCATTGCCTCTGCGAAGGCAGGATACGAACCAGAGTGGCTCAATGGTAGGCCCTGGTTTCTATCCCTTTCAGGGTATGTGTGTGGTATGGTGTCTCAACATGGTCTTGTTTTGATTTTGGCTGTATTCCTGTGTTTCCAACTCCTGTGTCAGGATGCTTGGACAGTAGTGTGCCAAACTAGGGGTGGCCTGCCTGCATGACACAAACATTTAGTGAACAAGGATGTTTAATTTTGCCCATTTGTTGTACTCTCTCTGATAGATTAGTGGCTGTGCACTGCTTGCTGTGGGTACATGGATCGTGTACGGAGCCACTATTTTTGTCGATGGCCTGGGCTCTAACTCTGCACAGCTCAATATCAGCTTCATCTGCATTGCCATGGGTGCTTTGGTTGCTCTCACCAGTCTTGTTGGATGTTGCGGGGCCTGGAAAGGGAGCCGCGGTTTCCTCTTACTGGTGCGACTCTCTTCTGCTAAACATATTTCTTGCTGTATTTCCTTTGCCTTTACTTATGGACAATTCTATGCAGGGGTTAAATATAACATGTGAAATGGTTAAAGAGGCACTGAACCAATTAATTTTTTTAAAGATTAAAATCTTTACCGGTCTGCATTGCATAGTGGCCACAATACGTTCTGTGAAATTGCACATTATATGATAAGATTATTAACACCATTTTATATACTTTACTCAGCAGTACTGTATGGGATACTGTAGTGTAGAAGTGGTGACTAAATAGTTAAGATACTGTGTGTTTCACAACTTGTGAATAAAAAATTGCTTCACTTTCTAGCAAGAATTGCTTCTAGAAGTCAACACACATTCTTCACAATACATTTTCGAAAGAATACTTTGCATGGAACTGCATACCATGAACATATGGAGCAGAGTGGCATGCAGGAGGCCTTTGCTCACGTGGTAATGAGATCTTTAAGGCAGAGTTGGGTTGATAATAGATTTTCAGCGCATATTCATGTTTCCCCCGTCCTTCTGCTCACAAACAACGTCGTAAAATATCTGAAATTACACTTTCTAAATCGTGGTTGAACAGGAAATGAACTACAGTCATTATATTTTGTCAGAATTTCCCATCTTTCCATTTTGCTGAACACATTTAATCAAAATAGCCGAAAGAGGTTAGGTAACGATTTTCACATCTTCTCTGTTCTTTCAAATCTTTTTATTAACTCCTTATCTCTCTAAATGTCTTACAGTTTTACACAACGTCAGTGTAGTCGGTCCATTGCTGTCTACAGCACCTGATGCAGCGATTTTGGCCATTTTGATTAAATATGCTTGGCGAAATGGAAAGATGGGAAATTTTGAGAAAATATAATAACTGTAGTTCATTTCCTGTTAAACCACGATTTAGAAAATGTCATTTCGGACATTTTACGATGTTGTTTGTGAGAAGGAGGGGGGAAACACGAATATCCGCTCCATATCCAATATCAATATTAACTTTTCCGAGCTTTCCAGATTCACTAAGTTGTTCCCTCACCTTAATGATCTCGTTTCCACACCTTAATAAGTCGTGGCCACGTCTTAGTATATACATACATACGTATACATACTATCATAGCTAACTGAAAAGCAAGTGTCTGTTTAGCAAAATACATGAATCTATTCAACGTATTGAGAAATCAAAGGTCATGCTAAATTGTATCTTCACTAATCATTTTGGACAAACTTCAGTAAAAGAAATAATAAAATACAAAAGTGATCCCATCTCTTCATTTCAGATTACATACAAACTTATGAAAAGAATCAAACCATGTACTGATGTTGGGTGAGGCAGCACAGTGGCAGAAGCGGACTCCGTCTGTGCATGTTCTTCCTGTGTCTGTGTGGTTTACTTCCTCCCACATTCCAAAGGCATTCGTTAGGTTAATTGGTTGTTCTAAATTGCCCTACATGAATGTATCTGACTAGTACTGATATAACTTTGCTACTTAACCAAATAGCCATTGATGCTGATGCAACGTTGAATAAATAGCTGATGCTGGACTGGTAATGTACTGTCTGGTCTTAGGTATTACTCTTTTGTTTCTGAAAAAGAGCTTAAGTGACAAATTAAATGGCAACAATTTGATTTCATTGTGGCCAGAATAGTATCAGATTTGGCAGAACAGCTAGAAGCCGCTTCAAGAAAAAGTTGGCAGCTGAATTTGTTGCCTTGAAGCACTTGAAAGCTTGGACATTAATGATATTCATATGTGTGAAAGCCACAGTTAGGCAAATGGAAATAAAAGAGTAATTGTGTAGTATTCAGCATAGTCTATAGTTTTAATTAAAACCTTTTCAAAATCACAGTGTTTTGGTGTTAAATGTAGAATAAATGCGACTCGAAGACAGTGTCATCTTGGCATGTTGTTCCAGACGTACTGTACTTGAGTTTGAGTACCACTACTCTAATGTGTAATTTTTGGGTGTAAGTTCTCTTCCTAATGTGCTGTTGGTTTCAGTTTTTCTTTATAGTGGCTGCACTGTTTGTTGCTGAACTTGTTGGCACCGTCATTGTCTTCATGTATAGAGAACTGGTAAATGTCTTCATGTAAATGTCAACACACTCCTTACAATGCTTCTGTAAATGTTGTGCTGGCTTTAACAAAATATATGAGTAGTAATTTGCCGGTGATTTGTGTGCATCCATTATTATTTGATCTGTTTGAAGGTGGGTTCGATTGTATGGCAGGCCAGCATGAAGGCCCTTCAGAAGATGTATATGGGCCCAGGTGCAGCAGACGCAGTGTCTGCTGCGTGGAACACAGTCATGAGCAATGTAAGAGTCATGAGAATGAAAATTCACAGTCTAATCAAAACACTGTTCTAGTTTATGGTTTACAATATGTAGAAGGTAAACGTGATGGAATTCGATGGAGATTACCGCGTGTTCTCCATTGAGGTTACTTCCATGTAAACGTTTCTTTCTGTAGGAAACACACACAAAACAAGCATAATTACAAGAGCGAGAGAAGCATCAAAGTCTTCTGTGCCACTATATGAAACTGAAATCACTAAAAGTATGAACAGCTTTGAGGGTACCAGAAGTGGGTAGGGATTTCCCCATAAGAAATAATGCACATAATCCAAATACACTCATAGAAAAAAAAACTCACCAAGGAGTTGTTGGAATCGAAACATGTGTAAATGTAATGATATATGTAAGTGATTATGATATTAGAGCAAAAGGATCAGTTTATTGGAGAAAACTGTATAATTGAAAGGAGGCTATAGTGTCCTGTTGGGTTGCCACTAGCCTGGATACAAGATGAAATATGTTTGGGCATGGAGTCATACAGGTTCCATATGGTATCCTGTGGCACATTGGGCCTGTAGACCCTGCACACTTGTAAGTTGTCGAAGCTGGTGTCACAGCTGGAGTCATAAATGCTCGATTGGTGATACATTTGGCGACCGGGCAGGCCAAGGAACTGCTGCATTGTGGCAGAGACATTCCTGAGAAACCCTTGTTGTGCTTTGCTGAGCATTTTTCTGCTGAAAAATGCAAGTTTGGAAGCAATGCCATGAGAGGCAACAAGTGGCCGCAGAATGTCCTGTACATATCGCTGAACCGTTAGTGTCCCTCGTATCACTACTAGGGGTGACCGACTGTCGTATGCGATGGCTCCCCAGATCATCACACCAGCAGTTGGGGCAGTGTATCACTCCACAGCAAAAGCTGTCACTGCGAGGCCTCCATACTCGAACATGACTACTTTCGGATCACCAACAGAACCTGGAGTCTTCTCTAAAGATGACACGGTTCAATTCTGTAGCAGTGGACACCACGGCAAATGAAGACGAAGGTGGCTGCCTGTCCATGCAGAGATGGGTGTGTAGTGAAGGTGCCACCTGTGTCTGGATGGTGGAAAATGAAACTGTGGGAGCTGCTTGTGCTTGTCGGTGGATCAAACAATCTCTCTGGTTGCGTTTTTTTTTTTTTAAACTGTGCATTGTTTTGCATTATTTCTGCTTCAGAAATAAAAAAGTAAGAACGCAGTGAATGCAGTATCATGAATCAAATCAAACTGTGAGTAGAGTGTATCGTTACACCCCTAGTCGCCACCGACACTTTCACTGCATAATCGGACTTTAAAGGACTTCTTGTCATTAACTCTTTATTTTCTGTTTCTGTTTCAGTTCAAATGCTGTGGCTTAGAGAATTCTACATTTGATTTCAAGGACTCTGTGTTCAGCAAATCCACTGGACTAAATTATCCCAAAACCTGCTGTGTTAACAAGACATCGCCAGTCTGTAATGGCACAAACATAGGATCTATGATCATTCATCCTGAGGTAACACCGTGCACCAGTGTTGTATGTGATTTGAAATATTTGATAGCAGTGGTTTGGATAAGATTCGTCTTGCAATTAAAGGGTGGTTTCACATATTTAAACAAATTCCATAAAACCTGGATGTGCTTATCCCTTGATGCAGTTAGTGTAAGCAAGTTCCCTTGCACTAACTCGTAAAAGGCTCTTATCAAGGCTGTAATAAAGTACAATCTGAGCGAGTTTGCAGTGGTTGATGTTTTGGGGCCAACGCCACAAAGCTGAAGGTAGTGAAAGAACAGAGCAATTGTTTCTGTATGCTGTCATTTATAATTCTTAGACAGAAAGAAAATCAGAATCGGCTGGTCATATATATAGAAAATCAGAAACCAGCCAAGAAAATTGCAGCCTTTGCAACTCTAGTCCCAGCTTGTTTTAGAACCCAGGTCTTCAGAAAATAACATTTCCCCCATCTGGCTCTTACCAGTGTCACTGGAGCTGGCATATTTTTTAATGCTTTTATACAGAGGTTTTCTGTTGGTGACTGTATGTATTGTGTGTCTGCAGAGCTGCTCCAGCAGAGTGATTGAGGTCATCAGGGAGCACAGTGCTGTTCTGGGAGCCACAGCTGGCGTCATATGTATAATTGAGGTTGGCATAATCCGTGTGTGTGTGCGTGCCCATGCGGCCCGGCTTGAATATAAAAATACTACAGTCTAACCACGTTATCTCAAAACCTGTCATCTTGCCAACTCATGTCTCGCCACTTCAGAAGTGTTTCCGCTACACACAGTTTGTAGCTCCGCTGCAAATTTATTGCCGCCGCTGCTTCAGAGGGCTTTTAATTTGAAACGATGAATGAAGAGTGAAACGAAAGTGAGTTACATCCAATTACATCCAAAGGAGAGGAAGACAGGTAGAGGAGAGAACAGATAAAGGTAGATTAACTTTAGTTTAAGCTACAATAGATCACATGTGACTTAAGACTTACACAGAGAAAGGCAGACAGTCTTTTCTGTAAACAAATGCTTAAGGCCAAGTTAACTTGGCTAACGTTACAACCATCAAAGACTATTTCTCAAATTTACCTAAATGAAAAGAAACATTGTAAATGTGATTGTGTGATCATGAGGGCTTCTCAGTAAAACACTTTATGTCAGCATGAGATATGAATGTCGGTTTATTGTAACCTTGTTATGTCGCACCACTCGTCAAAAATAGCCATGAAACAGATGTGGGCGAGATAACGAGTGTAGACTGTGTATAGTTTATATGTAATATAATACAGAAATATTGTTTTAATGTACAGTATGTCATATTATCTGACATCTGGCAGGTACCGTATACAATATACTGAAACATCACTCTCTGTTTATATTCACACCAATGAGAACATTATGACCACCTAATATGGAACAATGTTACAACCCATGGTTTCCTGCAAGAACATACCTCTGTACATCAAACTCCCACACTTGGAATGTGACAGGAAATTGGAGTACCTGGAGTACAGTGGTGCTTGAAAGTTCACACCAGTCCTAAAAGTAGATAAAGAGAACCCAGTTAAAGAAATGAGACAAAAATATTATACTTGGTCATTTATTTATTGAGAAAAATGATCCAATACTACATAAGTGAGTGGCAAAATGTATGTGAACCTCTAGGATTAGCAGTTAATTTGAAGGTGATATTAGAGTCAGGTGTTTTCAATCGATGGATCTATCAAAGTCTGCTCTTCACAACACGTTTGTGGAAGTGGATCATGGCATGAACAAAGGAGATTTCTGAGGACCTCAGAAAAAGAGTTGCTGATGCTCATCAGGCTGGTAAAGGTTACAAAACCATCTCTAAAGAGTTTGGACTCCACCAATCCACAGTCAGACAGATTGTGTACAAATGGAGGAAATTTAAGACCATTGTTACCCTCCCCAGAAGTGTTAGACCAACAAAGATCACTCCAAGAGCAAGGTTTGTAATAGTTGGCGAGGTCCAGGACCCCAGGGTAAACTTCTAAGCAAACTGAAGAACCTCTCTCACATTGGCAAATGTTAATGTTCAGGAGTCCACCATTTGGCTTAATGTTTAAGTTTCAGGAACACCATCATAAGAAACTGAACAATGGTGTGCATGGCAGGCTGCAAGGAGAAAGCCCACTTGCTCTCCAAAAAGAACATTGCTGCTCATCTGCAGTTTGCTAAAGACGACTATGGACAAGCCAGAAGGTATTGAAAGAATGTTTTGTGGACGGATGAGACCAAAATAGAACAAAAGCGTTGTGTTTGGAGAAAGGAAAAACACTGCATTCCAGCATAAGAACCTTATCACCTCTGTGGTGGTAGTATCATGGTTTAGGCCTGTTTTTGCTGCATCTGGCCCAGGACGGCTTGTAATCATTGATGGAACAATGAATTCTGAATTCTATCAGAGAATTCTAAAATAAAATGTGAGGACATCTGTCCATGAACTGAATCTCAAGAGAAGGTGGGTTCATGCAGCAAGACAGTTAATGTGAGGAAACCCACCAACATCCCAGAGCTGAAGCTGTTCTGTACAGAGGAATGGGCTTAAATTCCTCCAAGCTGGTGTGCAGGACTGATCAACAGTTACAGGAAAACGTTTAGTTTGCAATTATTGCTGCACACAGGGGGGTCACACCAGATACTGAAGCAAAGGTTCACAGTACTTTTTGCCACTCACTAATATGTTAATATTGGATCATTTTTCCCTCAATAAATAAATGACCAAGTATAATATTATATAGTATAACGTATAATGTCTTTTTGCTTATAGGGGTTCTCTTCATCTGATGATGTTTTAGGTCAGAAATATAGACAATTCTGAAGGGTTCACTAACTTTCAAGCACCCTGTAAATTCTTACTGGGATTGAACAGCCTGGGGATCTCTGGAGGCACCACCCAAAAATATCCAGCCAACAGCGTTCTGTGGGCAGAATCCTGAGCACAGCTGACAAAAGATTAGATAATGAATAACACAAGTGGTGCAACAACAGATGAGCTTCTGTCTCTGACTTTGCATCTACAATCTGGACCCACAGGGTAGGTGTAGCTTATTGAGTGAGCCAGCACAGGGTTTATGTAGATCCCAGAAATTGACTTGCACATTTTGTACGAGATAATCAACGCTGTTCGTTGTTTGATCTTTGAGTGGTCATAATGTTTTGCTTCATCAGTGTACATTTTATGTTGGCTTTAAAAAGGTCATTGTGTGTTTGTGTGTGCACGTTCCAGTTAGCTGCCATGAGCATCTCCATGGCTCTCTTTGTGAAACTGGGCTGGGCACCAAGCAGCAGGAGAATGCATACGATTAAGAAGCGAGACTTCTCCAGTAATCCTTCAACGAGGGAAATAAAGTTCACTTTTAGGTCACTCTCTAGAGGCCTAGTGTATGTCCCTCCCTTTGAAACTGCATTGTTAACGCTATTACATTCCATGCTAGTTGGCCGCATTCTAATCTTTCTGAAGCTTCTACAGTCATGGTCCATGACAAGAAATTAACTCTTATCAAGGACATACAGTGGGACAAAAAAGTATTTAGTCCAGCCACTGATTGTGCAAGTTCTCCTGCTTAGAAAGATGAGAGAGGTCTGTAATTTTCATCATAGGTACACTTCAACTATTGATAGAAGGAGACGAAATGAGTGAAAAAAAAAATCTAGGAAATCACATTTGTAGGATTTAGTTGTAACAATATGGTGGAAAATAAGTATGTGGAAAATAAATATTTGGTCAGAAAACAAAAGTTCAACTCAATACTTGTAACATAATCTTTGTTGGCAATGACAATGGTCAAACGTTTCCTGTAAGTCTTCACCAGGTTTGCACAAACTGTAGCTGGTATTTTGGGGCCCCATTTCTCCATGCAGATCTCCTCTAGAGCAAGTAGATGTTTTGGGGCAACATGAACTTTCTACTCCCTCCACAAATATTCTATGGGGTTGAGGTCTGGAGACTGGCTAGGCCACTCTAGGACCTTGAAATGCTTTTACGGAGCCACTCCTTCATTGCCCGAGCGGTGTGTTTGGGATCATTGTCATGCTGGAAGATCCACCTTGTTACTTGGTCCCAGCTCTCTGCAGATCATTCATCAGGTCCCTCCATGTAGTTCTGGGATTTTTGTTCACCGTTCCCATGATAATTTTGACCCAACGAATGAGATCTTGCGTGAGGCCCCAGATCGAGGGAGATTATCAATGGTCTTGAATGTCTTTCATTTTCTAACAGTTTGCTCCCCACAATTGATTTATTCACACCAACCTGCTTGCCTATTGTAGATTCACTCTTTCCAGCCTGATGCAGGTCTACAATTTTTTTTTTTTTTTTTTTTTTCCTGGTGTCCCTTCAACAGCTCTTTGGGTCTTGGCCATGGTTGAGTTTGGAGTCTGACTGTTTGAGGCTGTGGACAGGTGTCTTTTATACAGATAACGAGGTCAAACAGGTGCCATTAATACAGGTAATGAGTGGAGGACAGAAGAGCTTCTTAAAGAAGAAGTTTAAGGTCTGTGAGAGCCAGAAATCTTGGTTGTTTTGTGCGTGACCAAATACTTATTTTTCCACCATGATTTACAATTAAATTCTTTAAAAATCCTACAATGTGATTTCCTGGATTTTTTTTTCTCATTTTGTCTCTCATAGTTGAAGTGTACCTATGATGAAAATTACGGACTCCTCTCATCCTTCTAAGTAGGAGAACTTGCACAATCAGTTGCTGACTAAATACTTTTTTGCCTCAAGGAACTGGTAGAAACAGGTAGGAGGTAGAAAAAAAGCTAGCTTTGAGGGTGAGGACACACAGTTGGTTCTTATGCAGAAATATTAGTAATTCTACCATGTGATGAATAAATTCTTCACCACCCAAAGGAAAAAAGTGCTCTACTCTCTCACAATATAAAACAAACTTTATAATTAACCACTGAATATAAAGTGGAGGTTGTTGGTGCCGTACTGTGCAAAAGTCTTAAGCCACCATTAGATTAGATGTACCACTGTTTATAATGATCATATACAACCCCAAATATACTGTATTATCCAAAAATCTTATTTCTTAGTTTTAAGACTTCTTTCGTTTATGTTGTGGCAAGGTATAATGGATTTAAAGTAAACTTTTTCGAAGAAATCTTTTTTGGGTGTTTTAATCATCAACAGTACAAGCCAAGAAAAATGTCAGTCCAGAGCTACGTTAAAGGAATGATTGACAGTAATTTAGGAAAATAGCAAAATTTTGTAAGTTTCAACAAATGCAGTGGCCAAAACCATCAAACGCTACAGTGAATCCTGCTCTAGTGAAGATCACCCCAGGAAAGGAAAACCATGTGCTATTTCTGCTACAGATAGCAAGCATAATAAGTCATTAGCCTAAGAAAGCTTAGAACAGCCTAAGAGCTGAAATAAATGCTTCAAGAAGTTCTAGCAGCAAACACATCAGAAAGTTGAAGTGTATTGCTTTACTATATCAAGGCGTAAACTATATGGTGAATTAAATAATGAAAATAGAGGAAAAAACAATAAAAGCAGACTTTTTTTAAAATTAAAAACAGCTAATTTTTCTTATTGAGATTAAAAACTATAAGCTTAGCAAAAACAATCAATGTGACCCCGCCTTTACTGACACTGTATAATCCTTTATAGTGTAAAAAGTATTTAATAATGCTCATGTGCAGTTTTGATTTAAGTTAGTTTGTAATTAAAATATATCGTACAGTGGAACTTTGGAATTTGAACTAAAATGGTTCTGGAAGGCCGGAGATCGGATTTGTTTGGTGAATCCCATTCATTTCAGACACTTCCTGAGGCTGGGTCGTATGCCTATAGGTTTACCTACGTCTGAAATTGTCATTGTTGTTCAAATTTGGGGACATAAAAAATTCAAACGAACCGTTTGATGTCTGAATTGGTCAAATAAAGAAGCGTTCGAATTCCGAGGTTCCACTGTATATACAGTGTGAGTGTCAAAAGTCTGAGACCACTAGTGAAATGTTGAATCTTTGATAAAAAAAAATAAATTACATACATTTTAGAACTGATTCGTATTTAGTATACTCCCCTATTTGCTATAATGCCAGCATGCACTCGAGCTGGCAAGGACTCCATAGGTTTGTGCAGTGGTATCTCTGACACATTTACACATCATTTGCATTTAGTTTTCTTGTGAAAATACTCTTTATATTTACATTACAGTAGCATATGTGATAGCATATATGACTATTGTCAGCACTCAGATAGTCTGTGTTTCTCTACATACTTTGTTAGTCCCCTTTACACTGTTCTCTAATGGTCAGGACCTCACAGAACCCCCACAGATCAGGTACTATTTGGGTGGTGGATTATTCTCAGCACTGCACTGACACTGATGTGGTTGTGTGTTAGTGTGTGTTTAACTGGTATGAGTGGATCAGACACAGCAGTGCTGCTGGAGTTTTTAAACATGGGTTCACTCATTGTGCACTCTTTTAGACACATCTACCATACTGCTCCACCATGCAGATGTAAAGCCAGAGACAGTAGCTCATCTATTGTTGCCCAGTTTGTGTTAGTCATCCACTAATCCAAATCCATCCATGCTATCATGATGCTGGTGGCTAGACATTTTTAGTTCAGCAATGACACTGAGGGAAACTCCAGCAGTATTGCGGTGTCTGATCCACTCATACCAGCACAAGTAAATCCAATAAACCAGACCTTTAACTGATCATAAATTTTACTACTATTTCTTGACTGTGGCCAAAATATGTGGAATTTCCTCAGATACTTAAAAAATTTTTTTGACTTGTGTCCCAGTAAGTTCAGAGAAGCAGAAACTAATCCATGTGACAGGTCTATAGCTAGGTGTTTCTTGTGTTTACTTTTAGGGTTGTGCATTCCATCAGCCCTGATGCATTTATCAGGTCACTTGACACACTATAGGCTTGGCCAGGTTTTAACAGAATGGTGATCTACGCCATGACAATGACAAGGAAAATGGAGGTTTAAAGAATTATGCAAAAAGAAAAATATTTTCCATGCTTAATCTAATTCGATGTCATCTGGAGCAGGGACCTAACCAACAGCTCAGCAATCATAGGCACCTATAAAACTGCCTTGGTAATATGCTAGTATTATGGAACTTTTCATTAGTTCCTTTTATTATGATACGTATTGTGTATTAAAGTATGACATTCTTGCTATTCTTGCAAAGTAAATAAATAAATAAATAAACAGCAAACTCTAGCATATGTTATGTTTTGGATGCTGGTATGCTGGTCAGTTAGCAAGACTGTAACTCTTCCGTGTTGGTGGTCCGAGGTAGTTTATGGTAGTTAGTGCTGGTGTAGGTGTAGCAGAGGTTTAGCAGGTAAAGCAGGCTGACATAAATGCAACGTATGGTGCTCATTGATGACTTTGTTTTTTTAGCAGGAATATCAACCACCTTTGTGAGGGTAATATTTTAGCCTATGACAATGTAAATTACAATAAGAAATACACTGCCCACTTTATTAGGTACACCTGTTCAACTGCTCCAAGCATTTAGCATTAATTTTAAGCAGTGGCTGTCTTGACCATGTGTGGGGGTGGCACTGTGGCTCGGTGGGTAGCATCGCCGCCTCACAGCAAGAAGGTCCTGGGTTCAATCCCAGGGTGGAGCGGCTTGGGTCCTTTCTGTGTGGAGTCTGCATGTCCTCCCAGTGTCTGCGTGGGTTTACTCCGGGTACTCCGGTTTCCTCCCACAGTCCAAAGACTGTTAGGTTAATTGATTACTCTAAATTGTCATTGAGTTGAGTGTATGAGTTACTTGTCTTGAGATAACCTTGTGTCGCTGAACATGGCCACTGATGCTGATAGCGATGTTAAATAAATGAAAAAACGTAAACGTCTTGACCATGTAGACATGGTCATGGAATGGGGAAGAAAGATGATTTTAAGTGACGTTGAAAATGGCATGGTTGTTGGTGCTAGAGGGGCAGGCGATATCTGGTCTGAAATACTCAAGAAAAACTGCTGGTCTGCTGGGATTTTCACATGCAGCCATGTCTAGGATTTACCGAGAATGATCCAAAAACGAGAAAATATCCATTGAGCAAAAGTTCTATGTGTGAAAAAGAGGCCAGACTGGTTCAAGCTGATAAAGGCAACAGTAACTCAAATTTCAACTGAGGTATACAGATGAGCATTTTTGCACAACATTCATTCACTTTCTTATCCACTTGATCCTAGTCAGGATCCCTGGGAGAGCCAGTGCTTAGCTGGCGACACAGGGCGCAAGGCAAGAACAACCCCAGACAGGGTGCCAATCCAACAGAGGGCACATGGGAGGAAACCGATGTACCCAGAATACACCCACGTGGACACTGGGAGGACATGCAGACTGCACACAGAAAGGACTCAACCCACCTGGGATTGAACCCAGGACCTTCTCTCTGTGATATGACAGTTCTCTCCACTGAGTCCTTCCTCTGCATAACATGTCAAACCCTGAAACAGATGGGCTACAGCAGCCGAAGACCACACCAGGTGCCACTCCTGTCAGCTAAGAACAGGCGTTCTCATCAATATGACAGGTCTATAAGCGTGGGAAATCTGTGAGGAATGTTTCTAGGACCTTGTTGAATCAATGGTAGCAAGGTGTATACTGGCCGGGGAGTGTCGATACTAAACAAACCATATGCTAATCTAGAAGTAGCATGGTGATGACAGCGCAGATACGAATGAGTTAAATGAACGACGTTTAGTTCACTACACACTAGGTGGAGATGTTATAAGACTCCATGCTGTCGACATCCTCAGTAATTATTGCAGCCGTGGCACAAAGCCAGCCGGCATTACCGAGGAGGAGCCAGAAAGCGTTTGCGGTCTGGAACTACACACAGTCACACACCAAGCAACCTGCTTCTTGCGAGTGAAGACTCCACACTGAAGTTCTCAGGATTCCTAAACTCAATGCGACTCATCTCTTATCCGCGAAAATCGTCGGATTTGTCCGAAGTGGCTGTTGGTTTGTTCACTCGTTCTAATAGGTGTTCCTCTCGGGAACAAGCTGGCAGCAGAAGTCATGCCCAACGGGAAAGATGCACCTGTTAGCGCAAAGTAAGTACGTACGTGCTTTCACGAAACGCTACAAACTCTACACGGCTTTCTAAACCATCCCACTTCTTTAATGTTGTGGGAATAATAAGGGGGTGTTAAATTTAACCGCGTTTACTTTGAAAACCGATCCATCTGTCGATTAAGGCAGTCAGTCTAACAGTCCTGCACAATTCATTTGGAAATACCTGTAGTTCCATCACAGTAAAGTCCTTCTTACTGTTAAGTTACCCTATATTTTTCGTGTTGTTTAACATTTTTGTGTCCTGTAGCCGATTTTCACACCCCTCCCTTCTTCCCTTCTTCCTTCCTTGTTGTGTAATTCTTGTACAGCTGTGTGTAACTGTGGCTTTCCAAACCCGGCTGGCACTTAAGTCCATACCAAGCTTTAACTCGTGGACCGTTTGTAAGACTCGATCAGTGGGACAGATTTAGGGGTAGATCAGGGCCAGTGTTGACAAGATTTGCCCCACACTCCCTGCCCCCCTTATAAATGAGGCTGTTATACCCACCTGTAACAAAACTCTTACTGTTTAGGTTCAAAATTTAGAGGAAAGATGCATTGTTATATTAAGTAGCAAAATAAATGTTTAAATTATGACCTGTGGTGTTATTCACAATTACTGTTGGTGCTTATTCAATCATAGTTTATCAGTAGTGGTTGTAGGACTGGGTTGCCAAGGCCATTTTAGGGTTTGGTAGTACAATAACACAATGATATCTGTATTTTGTCCAAACATACACTTAGAAACAAGGTTTGGGTGATATCATTCTTTTTTTAATTATTATTTTCTTTTCGTTCTTCATGTTTTAATCCCACTTTTCCCTGGTCTTTTTTGTGGGGGTCATTGTTACATTTAGATCTACTCATCTACTCATTTGGCATACTCTCCATCCAGTCTTTCAATCCAAGCAATTGTGGGTTAAGGGCCTTGCTCGAGATTTTGGTAATTTGGCAACAATGGGATTTGAACCCTGACTCTTCTGGTCCACAGTTCAGTACCTTAACCACTAAGACACGACAGTCAGTGTCAGTTTTAGACGATTAGAAGTCCAGGGCCAGGCTGGGGCCAGTGCTATGTTGGAGGCACCAGTTGCTTTGCATTGTGGGCATTAAGAGAAAATAGTCAATGTTCTATAAGATACAACATTTTATTTATCCAGTTTTTAGTCATATTTTCACCATATTCTGTATTCTGCATTTTCTCATGTTTCATACAAACGGATCAACGAATTATCACCATTCAAGGCCTTTGCTCTGCTTAAGTTATTTATTCTGTCTCTTTCATATTGACTGTTTCGTATTCAGTTTCTGTTACATCACCTGTATTCTATGCTGTCTTGCAAATAGCTTAACAAACTCATAAAGATTTAAGGCCTTTGCCATCCTTGACTTAGTATGTACACCCAAATTGCTCAGTCTGTCGTCGGCCATCGTGGACCCCAGCTTTAGTGCCGAAAAAAAAAACCTCTTGAAAAGAGCTTGGCAGTCCCCATTGTTATTATATCTAAGATTAATTAGGTTTTTCTTAATGATTTATGAGTCTCATTTGATGTTAATTTTCATTTTGCTTTGTTTTTAATTGTGACTTTTAGTCTTTATATATAGTAATTTTTGTTCCAATCTTTGTAGAGGAATACATGTATAATAATTGCATGTTGTGTGAAATATCAAGAACAGTAGGAGTACATTGCACTACTTAGTTGTCTACAAATAAGTAGTGCAATGTACATTTGTTGTATGTACTGTTGATAACTAAAATGGCACTCAAGGTGGCCTGTCAGATATCTGGAGTAGCCTAGCCACCTCTTTGCCGCTGTCTCTGATTTATCAGAAAAATTATGCTGTGCAGATCATTTTTAAACCAAGGTAAAAACAATGTATACAAACCCAATAAATGTACCACAGTGGTACTGACTGTGGGCTTAAATTCGAACGAAGTATAAAAGGAAATAAAAATCTGTCTTTTAACTCCGGACATTGTGGCCATAAATGGTTTCCTACCTCAATTAAACCAACTACTAAATCAACACTGCAGTTTCTCAAGCAGAGGCGGGATTTAGAGTTTAGGAGTTTGCTTTTTGCTCGCTTGCTCATTAGCTCATGTTTGGACTAAAGACTGTTCTAACTTTGGTTGATGCGTTTAGAGACTTCTTGTGCAAATAACTCGTTTGTGTGGAAGACATTTTAGCTACTTATTTGTAAATACACTTATGAATGCCATTCACAGCTATGTGCCTGTCCTATTGTAAGTAGTACTCCTTTGTTTGTCCCCCTCCACCTGTATATTCTCTCTAACCTATAACTATTTAAACTGGTTCACATTCACTCGTTGAGTTTCTGTTTCATGTGACTGATCTTCCATGTTGTTCGTAATACTGCCTATCAGTGCGTTTTTGGCTGCCATCAAACGGTGTCAGGTCCAGCATACCATCCTCTTAAGCGTTACAGCTTTCCCGTAGACAAACAGATAACTAGAACATTACTGTATTTTCTATAGTTATTGTGAATTTCCATAAATTACAAAAGGTTTAGTCTGTGTATAGCAGTTTAGGCTTCAGGTGGATGGTAGTGTTCCACGTTTTCAATGGTATCTCTGATGCATTTATGTATTGTTTGCACACAGTTTTCTTGCAAAAATGCTGTCTATGTTTACATTACAGTAGCCTAAAATAGACTATGTGACCATGGTAAGGTCCAGTCAGCGTTCATTTTGATCATTGTCTTGTTTCACAGAACAATATGTGGTTGTTAAATGCCGTATATCTGCACTTTGTAATTGTATTCCTTTAAGTAATGGGTGAGGTGTCCCAGAGGTTTCTGTACCTTAAATTTCTTACCAGTTGATACACAGTAATTTAGGTTTATATTATATGTAGACATGGTTTAATGTTAAATTCCAACAGCAGAACAGCTTTCTGTAAAATGGTTTAGATATGACTCTTACAGATGAGTTATAAAAGTAAAAAATCTTGTATTAAAAATTGACACGATTGCCTGTGTTTTTTTTGTTTTTTTCCTCCTTTGTGTAAATATCCACGAACTGCAGGCTGCTTACTGAGTGCAAATATGATTCACATTGAAGTGTGTGTGCCTGCCTGCCTGCTGGCCGGTTGCCCAAAATGGGCCTGCATGTGACAGAATTCCCAACATTTCTGCATATGTCTCAAAAATGGTGAAATAAACCAAGAAGGCTGTTTCAGCTTAGTGAACCAATGATGGGATTCCCATATGTCCACATGAGCAAGTGTGAACCTTTAAGTATGTACGATCTTATAGAAAAGTATGGGCACAAATAACATTAGCATGTTCTGTTTTTTAAAAGAGTAAATGTTAATGCAACTTGTAGTGTAGAAACCTGGATGTAGGGTCCCCATCTGGCCTCCCCTTGCTCAGACACAGTCAGTCGTGTGTGTGTGTGTAAGTAATGTGTGATGTGTAATGTGTGATGTGGCTGGGAATCATCAGTGGGAAATAAAAACGAGTCAGGTGGTACACTAGCTTATTCGGGACGGTACACGGACCAAGCATAGGTTGGACCAGGTCATCATCTCTAGGTGTCGTATTGGACACACCAGACTCACCCATATGCACCTACTGCGAGGGGACCCTCCCGTTTTTTGTGGAGCATGCCACAAACCCCGACCGAGGCACTGAAACGTGAAAACATTGATAAAATACTTACTTATATCAAAATCACTGGATTGAGATCACAGCTGTAGACCACATACCGATATGGGTGTGTGGACTTTTGGCTGACGCTTCAATGTTTACCTTTCCTGCCATGTAAATGACCTAAGTGTGTACATGGCGTTAGACACACAAACAAACAAACAAACACTAGCTTATTAGACACCTGAGGTGACATATGTGGGCACATTTTAAACCGTTAACATGCCAGTTAAGTTTTAAGACCTTACAGAAACACTAGTGAATTTTCTATAAAAGTACCCAAGCTTGTCCGTACACCAAAGATGTTCACAATTTGCTTTCAAGATTATCTGGCATGCGAGTCCCAGTCGAGCCTAAACTCCCCCTCACTCGGGTCCCAGTCGAGCCTTGACTCCGACGCATGGGTTCCCAACTGGCCTCGGCCCTCCAGCTCGCAGGTCCTCCGACAAATCAAGGCTGATCCACGACTCTCTGGTGGACAAATCCTGGTTGAGTCTTGAATATCTGGTTCTCGATTCTCTGTCGAGACTCAACCCTCTGGCAGATGATTTCTATATCAAACCTTGACCCTCTGGCAGATGATTCCCCATCAAACCTCGACCCTCTGGCAGATGATTCCCCATCAAACCTCGACCCTCTGGCAGATGATTCCCCCTCAAACCTCGACCCTCTGGCAGATGATTCCCCATCAAACCTTGACCCTCTGGCAGGTGATTTCCCATAAAATCTTGGCTCTCTTACAGGCGATTTCCCCATAAAGCCTCGACTCTCTGGTCGGAAGCCTCAAGCCCTTAGCCTCTGGCATGCGAATCCTAATCAAATCTTGACTCTCTGGCGGGTGGTTTCCTCATTGAGCCTCGACTCTTTGGCATTCAAAACAGAGTCTAGTCTCTTTCTATGCGAGACCAAATCGAGCCTGAGCCTCTGGCATGTGAGTCCTGGACAAATCTCAACCCTCTGCTGGGCAAGTCCTTTTCAAGTCTCGACCCTCTTGCAGGTGATTCCCCGTCAAGCATCAACTTCACAATTTTAGATGATCTTCTAATATCTAGGGCCAATCCCAAATTGAGCAAGCCTAGGGTGACAGTGGCAAGAAAAAACTCCCTAATCGTTATGAGGAAGAAACCTTGGGAGGACCAAGACTCAGAAAGGGACCCAACCTCCTTGTGTGGCGTAGATGATAAATTAGTAAAGAATGAAATTAATTTATCTAGTCAAACAAGTCTTAAAGTAATAGGTAAACTGAAAATAACGTAAAAAAAAATGTGCATATCGGCAGAGTCACTTTAGGATCTCGAGTCCCCCACGTCTGACACAAACAAAAATTATATGTACGTGTGATTTGCCAAATCATGTAATTTGAGCAGGAGTGCCTAAATGTTTGCGTAAGGCTGTGTATTCAATATAACTGTACACATGTGATAGCACGGAATGTCTGAGTGGATACTGTTACACTTCAGTAAATCACTTTGGAGGTTGTTGTTGTCTCACACTCAACGTGTGCCGTTCATTAACAGCAATTGGCATTCTGCTATTACACTATTAATGCTCTGGCTTTTTATAGCCGTTGGTTAAGTGTGTCGCAAGGCATAATTCATAATTAATAAAGGGCATGTTTCAAAGCGGGAGACGTTGCTTATTAATTTTTGATCATTTACTCGTGCTGGATGTTTTCATGCGGTAGCAAAGGACTCGGGTGTGTTTATGAATGTGATTGTTTATGATATGTGTCTTTTTATCTGTCATCTCAGCTCCACACAGACATCCTTACAGACATGTCTTGAGGAGTGTATGGAGGCCTTGGATCTGTTCCTCAACAACCGATTCAGCGAGAGTCTGGATAAACTGCGGCCACGGTGAGAGCCAGTATTTCTTCCTGTCATTGTCATTTACATTTACAGTCTTACAATCCAAGCAATTGTGGGTTAAGGGCCTTGCTCAAGGACCCAACAGTGGCAGCTTGGCAGAGGCAGGATTTGAACCCTGGACCTTTTGGTTCATAGTCCAGTACCTTACCCGCTAGGCTACCACAGTCCCATAGTCGTATACCATAGTCCCATAGTCATAGTCGTACACTTTTACTAGAACACGCATCACACCCAGGAGTAGTTGCAATTAATCTTGATGCCGAACTCATTTGTAGTCATGTAATCGGTGACAGCTGGTTCAAGTGAACGCAGAGTGTTGACTTACAGGTTGAATCTGGGACCATGGATGGCCTTTTAAATGACTAAAACGGTTTCTGTAGAGATTAGCTTGTTAAAATGTTTCTCACTCTGTTTGATCTTATGCGTAACGCCAACTCCCTTGACCAGGATGTGAAGTGTTTACCTAAGTTCACACCCAAAAACACACACTTGCGTAAGGAAGTGGTGGCTTATTGATCAGACAAGTGCGTAATGAAAAGAAGTAGGCCTGTATTTTACCCAGTTAATGCACACTATATAGACAAAAGTTTCTGGACACGAAAAACCTTCATCCCAATAAATGGGTATCAACGTGGAGTTTCTTTCTGCTTTGCTACGACAGCCTTCACTCTTCTGGGAATGTTTTCCAGTAGAATGTTGAATATTGCTTTGAGGTCAGGCACTGATGTTAAACAATAAGCCCTGCCTCACAGTTACCATTACAAATAATCTCAGTGGTGTCTGATAGGGTTAAAGGCTCAGTTCAAGTCTACAAAGTTCTTCATCAAAGCTGACCTTTTGAAATTTTAGAAGACAGGACAGAAAGTTGTTGACAGAAAGTTGTTGACAGAATTCTTGGGGAGGTGGAAAGCTTAATGCCATACATGTGGCTGAAATAACATGGATAATAATTAGAAGTGGTGTCCACAAACTTTTGGCCAGTGTATGATGCATAACCAAATTACATTTTACATTTACAACATTTAGAAGACACCCTTATTCAGAGCGACTTTTGATACAATCTTACAATGCAAGCAGTTGTGAGTTAAGGACCTTGCTCAAGGATTTGAACCCTGGATCTTAACCGCTAGGCTTCTACAGTCCCAATTACATCCTTCTATGTGGTGGATTAAGGCTATTTCAGCCTGACCAACTGTTGTTAGGGTGCATAAAATTGGGGATTATGAGGTTGGTAAAAAATTAGGGATGCACCAAAATGAAAATTCCACAAATCCATTCCAGACCCCCAGAAAACACCTTTGTATAAGGCATGCATTAATGGAGTTGTATTGTACAGGTTCTCCCTGATTTACAACAGGGATACATTCCCACAAGTCCATCACAAGTTAAATGTATCATGAACTGAGGAGTGTTTGGTAGGGCAGTCTATATTGTATCGTAGCGGAGCCTGTGATAAATGATCATGTTTAAAAAAATAATAATAATAAAAGACTTACATCAACCTACAGTTGGCCAAAATCATTAACATAAAGCTTATTTTATAATAAAGTGCTGAAAAATATCTTGTAATTTACTGAGTAATAGATTGAAAGTGAAAAGCAAAACACTTACTGTATTGGTGAACTCAGGAGTGCTAGTGTAGATGCTAAGCTATCTGCAGCCTGTGTTCTGGAGGACTTATAACTAATCGTTTTGGGACCTTTGGAGACTTATTTGCACTAAGAATACTGTACTGTAGATGTAAAAAAAAAATAAAGAACACACAGCAAAAATAGCGGAGGTCTTCACTGAGCAAAGGCTATTGTGAATCTGAATCACTGTGTACTGAATCTTGAATCGAGTTTCGGCTGAAATGAGTCACATAGCTTAACTTATACATGGTTAAGCATGTGCACTGAGTACCAAGCAATCAAGAACCAAATTCATCAAGTGGTCGAGAACTTGAGGTACCAGTGTACTTAAACTTTCAGACATTTTCTGTACTTGATGGTACCGAGACGCTTCAGTTGATGCCTTTTTGGTACTGATTTTTAGTAACCAGCCCTAGTCAGCTCTAAATGCTGTCGTTTTAAAGTGGCTGAGCAATATCCAGAAATGACCATCACTCAGCTAATCAGTAGTAATCCATTAAAGTAGGCTATATTTACAACTGACACAAACAAAATCACCTGTCCTTAGTTGCAATATTAGCACAAAACCTGTTCATAGCCTGGGTTTCCATTACACAGAATCTTAAGATCACCAAAAAGTATAACACCATTTTATTTAAGCAGTGCCATCAGTTTCTGCATTGACGAATGACGAATGCTTCATATGACTACCATAATTCCATAAGTTTGATATGGGAAATAATTATCAGGGGCTGTTTTTGATCGTTTGGGCTGGGCCTCTTAGTTCCATTAAGGATTAAAGGTGTTTCTGTGTATTATGGTGTCTATGTATATTACATTCAAGGTTCAAAACATGTACATACGACTGTGTTAAAGGCTTGTGGTTTATTGTGGCATTAGAGTTTCACCACTGGGACATGCCTGGGTTGTTTATGCTGATCTCATATTTCAATGGAATGTCCTTTTAATAGTCAAAGATTTTTGGTTTGTTTAAGTGGATTCATTATTAAGTGTTTTAAAGTTTCATTTTTAAATAGGCACTTCCAAAAGCAGCCAGAGCATAAGGCGAGGCAGGGAGTCATTGGGGACATCAAACTATGACAGTTGTGATATTGCTTCACTTGTATGATTTTTAAATTACATTCATGTCATTTAGCAGAGGTTCTTATCCAGAGCAACTTACAATTGATACAATCTTACAAGGGCCTTGCTTAAGGACCCAACAGTGGCAACCTGGCTGAGGTGGGTTTTGAAACCTGGACCTTCTGGTCTATATATTCTGGTCTACTTCCTTAACTGCTAGGCCACCACAATGCCATCCAAATACTTATGTTAGGGCTTGAAAATTGAAAATGATAGTAAGCTATATTTATAGCTGAAGCTGAAGCAAACTTCTCCTATACTCGGTTGCAGTGTTCACACTCAGATTGATACTGCCTATAAAAGCAATATTGTCTCTCACCTTGTTCATAGCCAGGGTTTCCATGACTAAGAAGCTACACACAATCTTAAGATCACCAAAAGTTATACACATGCTTCAGTGTTGGGCAGACAAATGTGGGTTTGAGAGAATGGCTTTAAATGTCTACAATAATTCCACCTGAATGTTATTTACTGCCAAATTCCAACCAATAGTCAATTCTACTCCATGAGATGCAGTCAGCTTGAGAATTGCTACCCTTGGCGAAGAGCTTGATTAAGGCAGGAACCAACCCTGGACATCAGATGATGTCGAACCATATAAGAAAACAAGAAACAGTTCAATATTCTCACTCTCCATTTAGCAGGATGTACCAAACCTCCTTTGGCAAAAGTGCAGAGTCATCCCCTATAATATTTAATGAGAAGGAAGACCACAGAGGAAGTTATTTGAGATACTCCTTATTGTACCACAGTTACTTCGGATTCCGCAGTTTGATTGGTTGAGAGACGTTCTAGGAGTGCACGATAATGGCACTCTGACTAAAGCTCTTCAAGTATTGCTCATACACACATAACCTAGCAACAATGCCAACCATAACAAAGCAGCAGTGTTAGTTATAATTAAAGTAACAGATTGCCGAAATTTATTATAATAGCTTCTAAATCTATTGGCTTTGAAAACATGTTTTGATTAAAAGTTGGATGGTGAAGCTATTAATGACCAGTTTGATGCTTTCAATGAGCCAAGGTTTGTCATTCTTACAAACAAGGATTTGGGCTGGAAAGGCAGAGAATTAGTAAATCAGTAGAAAGTCAGTACAGTAAATCAAAATGGGAGAGTTATACAGCATCAGAAGCTATCACCTCTGTTCGTTCTTATTTTCTTCACCACACCCCATAAAGACTTTTGCTGGTATAAACTCTGCAAGTTTCACTAAACACCATCAATGGCTGATCGGAGGTTCATTCATGTATTCGTTAAGTCCAGCTCCTAATCGAGCGACACTGCCGATGCTCTATAACTCTCCTTTTATGTTTCTGACTGATAATATTAACATTTAATAGCTTCACCTTTCAAATTTATAATCACTAATCAGTACAGACACTTTAATGGGATCCTAGACTAGGATCTTAATGTTTTAACGTCATGTTCTTCATCTAAGCCATTGTCATGACAGAAAAGTCTTCCCTTGCACAGAGATCTCTCAAAAATTTTCTGTTGGTAGAAGAGTGTTTCATAGGAATGAAGTTGGGACGTTGTGTAAAACATAAATAAAAACAGAATACGATGATTTGCAAATTTTTTTCAACCTATATTCAATTGAATTCACTAAAAAGACAAGATATTTAATGTTCAAATGGATAAACTTTTTATTAATTTTTGCAAATATTCACTCATTTTGAATTTGATACCTGCAGCATGTTCCAAAACAGTTGAGACAGGGGCAACAGAAGACTGGGAAAGTTAAGGAATGCCCAACAAACACCTGTTTGGAACATTTGGGACTTAAGGGAGCATCCCCAAAAGGTCGTTCACAAGCAACGATGGGGAGAGGTTCACCACAAATAGCCCAACAGTTTAAGAACAACGTTTCTCAATGTGCAATTGCAAAGAATTTAGGGACTTCATCGTCTACAGTCCATAATATCATCAAAAGATTCAGAGAATCTGGAGAAATCTCTGCAAGTGGCAAGGCCGAAAACCAACATTGAATGCCCATGACCTTCGATCCCTCAGGTAGGACCACATTAAAAACCGACATCAATCTGTAACGGATATTACTACACGGGCTCAGGGACACTTCAGAAAACCATTGTCAGTGAGCACAGTTTGTCGCTCCATCTACAAGTGCAAGTTAAAACTCTACCATGCAAAGCGAAGGCCATATATCAGCAACACCCAGGAACGCCGCCGGCTCCTCTGGGCCCGAGCTCATCTGAGATGGACGGACGCAAAGTGGAAAAGTGTCCTGTGGTCTGGTGAGTCCACATTTCAAAATTGTTTTTGGAAATCATGGACGTCGTGTCCCCCGGGCCAAAGAGGAAAAGGACTATCCGGATTGTTATCAGCGCTAAGTTCAAAAGCCAGCATCTCTGATGGTATGGGGGTGTGTTAGTGCCCATGGCATGGGTGACTTGCACATCTGTGAAGGCACCATTAATGCTGAAAGGTACATGCAGGTTTTGGAGCAACATGTGCTGCCATCCAAGCAACCTCTTTTTCAGGGACGTCCATGCTTATTTCAGCAAGACCATGCCAAGCTACATTCTGCACGTGTTACAGCAGCGTGGCTTCATTCTGCAGTCCTGCCTGCAGCCCAGACCTGTCTCCCATTGAAAATGTGTGGTGCATTATGAAGCACAAAATGTGACAGAGACCCCGGACTGTTGAGCAACTGAATTTGTACATCAAGCATGAATGAGAGAGAATTCCCATAAAGTTTCAACAATTGGTGTTCTCAGTTCCCAAACGCTTATTGAGTATTGTTAACAGGAAAGGTGATGTAACACAGTGGTAAACATGCTCCTGTCCCAACTGTTTTGGAATGTTTTGCAGGCATCACATTCAAAATGAGTGAATATTTGCAAAAATCAATAAAGTTTCTTTGTTTGAACATTAAACATCTTGTCTTTGTAGTGTATTCAATTGAATATAGGTTGAAACAGATTTGAAAATCATCATAATCTGTTTTTATTTATCCTTCACACAACGTCCCAACTTCATTGGAATTGGGGTTGTAAATCTGACCCATTTTATTTGCTGAATGTAAATAAACATTCTGTGTAATAAATGAAAAAGTATCAATATGTGTGTTTGTTGTCTGTATAATAAACAGTTATTGAGAAATTATGTTCCTCGACTGTTGTGGCTGAAGGGCATAGTCTGATCTTCTGATCTTCGACTTCAGTGCCTAAAACTGCAGTTCATCGGTGCCAGTATCTCACATTATAGCACTTCCTCTCATGCGTTATTGCTTAAATATGGAAACCATCCAGATCCTCCAGGGATAAGGCAGTTAAGGGTTGGGGCAGCTCGTATTGGGGCTTGAAGCCTCAACCTATTGGTCAATAGTCTATAACCTTAAATGTCGTGCCACCACTGTGCTGTATTTTATAGTTGATTATAATGAAAGCAATGTAGTAGTTTTGATAGAAATCAGGGTACAATATGTTAATGACTATCAGTAGTCAAATTGGAAAGAAGTGATCCCCAGAAGGTTTGAGTTTCTTTCACCTAGTTACTTTGGTTGGATGCCTATTTGAAAAAAGCAATTTGGCACACATTAAACAAATTCAAAACATTTTCCATTAGCAGATATTTCAGTAAAATGGTTGTATCTATAATGTTTGTTTTTCAGGTTGTAAAGAGAGTATGTACCATGCTATGATCTACGCTACAATATTTAGAGATGCAGGCCATGATGACCTTCCAACATGACGACATTGTCAGCGCTTGGAAACACAATGAAGTCGGCACAGGAGGTGTGCCAGAGGTACACACCCACGCCTACACATTACTGTATTTAATGGGGTTACACCAGATATAACCCTAACCAAATGCTTAACCTCAGTGACTAACCTGATGGATGTGTTACAAGACTGGTCACCTACTGAAAATACTATATTTATCATGTGTACAACCATTATTCACTTAAAGCCTAAAAAAAAATAACAAGTTGCTTTGTTTATACAGTCATTGACAACAAAAAATGAATAAAGCACCCAGATAGAAATGTCAGATTGCTGCAAAACTCGGCATGCAGGTACGTTGCAGGCAGATATGATGTGGTCTGATTAGATACTGGGTCTTGCCACAGAGGGTGTGAAAAGTTTTTCTCCTGCTGCTTTATAAAAAGGCTCTCAGATGCTACTTTTGGGTAAATGCACCTCTTGGTGAGAGATTGTTCACTGCTAGATATGAGGGTCCCCCAAACAGAACCTGGATTCATTGCTAAAGATAGTATGGTACCCAGTCCATAGCAGTCCAGTTTTTCCCTTCCTGACACAACTGCAAACGAAAGTTATGGTGTCTGGCTATCAATGACATGTCACATATTGGGCACTGTGGACACTGTGAAGGTGCCACCCTGTGTCTGGATGGTGGACAATTAACTGTGAGAGCTGCTCATGCTTGTCCTGCGGATTAAACGATCTTCTGTACTGGTGGTCTGTCTGGGCCTGTTCGAGCCTGTTCGCCGGATGGAACCACTGCTCCTAACACCACCTAACAGTTAGGTCATAATGGCCTAGATGGCAGGCAATTCATAAAAATGACCATGCTGCTTTTTCTCAGTCCATGGATGTGCCCCCTCTCCAAAAACTGGGGCAAAATGTCTTTGTGCTTCATACAGGCATGTCTAGCAGTCAGCGATCTCTCACCAAGAGGTACACTATGCGAAAGTAGCCACTGAGGAGCCTTTTATAGACAGTGAGGAAGTTTTATGCCTCTTGTGGCATGATCTGGTGTCTACTCAGACCTTACCTGTAATCATTTACAGTGGCGCAAAAAAGTATTTAGTCAGCCACGTTCCCTCTTCAGTGCTCTCACTGATGGAAGGAGGTTTTGGCTAAAATCTCACGATACATGGTTCCCGTTCATTCTCCCTTAACATGGATCAGTCGTCCCTGTCCCCTTTGCAAAGAAACAGCCCCCAAAGCCTGATGTTCCACCCCCATGCTTCACAGTAGGTATGGTGTTCTTGGGATTGCAAAAACTCCGCATTCGTTCTTCCTCCCAGTTGAGTTTTTACCAAAACGTTCTATTTGGTTTCATCTGACCACATGATATTCTCCCCAATCCTCTTCTGGATCATCCATATGCTCCCTGGCAAACTTCAGACAGACGGGCCCTGGAATGTACTGACTTATGCAGGGGGACACGCCTGACACTGAGTCCCTCTCAGCATAGTGGTGGTTACTGATGGTAGCCTTGTTACTTTGGTCCCAGCTCTCTGCAGGTCATTCATCAGGTCCGTCCGTGTAGTTTCTGGCACTTTGCTCACCGTTCCCATGATCATTTTGACCCCACGGGATGAGATCTTGCGTGAAAGCCCCAGATCGAGGAGAGAGATATCAGTGGTCTTGTATGTCCTTCCATTTTCTTACAATTGCTTCCCCACAGTTGATTTATTCACCCAAACCAGCTTGCCCTATTGTAGATTCACTCTTCCCAGCCTGGTGTCAAGGTCTACATCTTCCTGGTGTCCTTTGACAGCTCTTTGGTCTTGGGCCATGGATGAGTTTGGAGTCTGACTGTTTAAGGCTGTGGACAGGTGTCTTTTTATACAGATAACGAGGTCAAACAGGAGCCATTAATACAGGTGGAGGACAGAAGAGCTTCTTAAAGAAGAAGTTACAGGTTTGTGAGAGCCAGAAATCTTGCTTGTTTGTGGGTGACCAAATACTTATTTTCCACCATGATTGACAATTAAATTCTTTAAAAATCCTACAATGTGATTTCCTGGATTTTTTTTTTCTCATGTTGTCTCTCATAGTTGGTGTACTTATGATGAAAATTACAGACCTCTCTCTCATCTTTCTAAGTAGGAGAACATGCACAATCAGTGGCTGACTAAATACTTTTTGCCCCACTGTTTATATCTGCCTGTGACATAACTGCATGCTGAGTTTGCAGAAATCCAACATTTCAATCTGGGTGATTTATTTTTTCTGTCAGTGAGTGTACATATAAGTAATCAGTTAACGTTTGTATAGGCAAGTGTTTACCCATAACAAAGGGATTTTGTTTTTGAAAAGTTATGATGTTAAAGTCCACAATCAGGAAAACACTGAACAACAATGGTGGGCATGATCGAGTTGCAAGGAGACAACCACTCCAGATAGTGGGTAAGGTACTGGACTATGGACCAGAAGGTCCAGGGTTCAAATCCCACCTCTGCCAAGCTGCCACTGTTGGGTCCTTGAGCAAGGCCCTTAACCCACAATTGCTTGGATTGTAAGATTGTATCAGTTGTAAGTCGCTCTGGATAAGGGCGTCTGCTAAATGTAAATGAATTACACCAGGAAAATGTCAGGACACTGTCTGTGAACTGAATCTCAAGAGAATGTGGGTCATGTAACATATTCAAGTAATTCTATTAAAGTATGGCTAAAATAAGACTAAAGTAAAAGTTTTGGAATGGCCAAGTCAAAGTCCTGATCTTAATTGATATGTTGTGGAAACAGTTCGTTAGGCAACCCACCAGTATCCCAGAGTTGAAGCTGTTTTGTATGGAGGAATGGGCTAAAATTTTTTCGAGCCAATAAACAGTACTGATCAATTTACAGAAACGTTTAGTTGCAGTTATTGCTGCACAAGTGGGTCACACCAGATACTGACATACTTTTGCCAGTCAGATAGTTGGGACCGATGTGAAAATCTGATGATGCTTTAGGATATATTATTGCAGTAATATAGACAATTCTAAAGGATTCACAAACTTCCAAGCACCACTGTACACTAAAATGAAACAGAAACTCAGTGAACACCTGGTTTCTAATAATAGCACTAAAGGACAAACTCCACAAGATAGAATGTACATGATCACAGCATCATCTGAAAACAGGCCTCCATTTAAAATGGAGAGGAGAGAGTGTGCTATTTAATTTTCCCAGTGCACATGTCATGCTATTAAAGCAGTAATCGTGCTATTCTGACCATAGGAAATTAAGGCTAATGTAATGAGCTGAAAGCCAGGTGCTACTCGGTAATTTGTCTGGGTTTGCATGGAGCTGAGGTACAGGCCTGACTCAATTGTATTAAATAATCACACACTGATAATGGCTGATAGCAGTCTGCCTGTGTGCTGTCCTGTGGACATTCAGAGATTAAGGTTAAGTCTGGGCTGTGTGTCCTTCTGACAGATGGATGCTACATGTTAATCAGAGTTTACATTTTTAAAATGTTCTTTAGCTGAATATCTAGCATGTTGTTGCATTTTGAAGACAACAAAGAGTTAATATAATCAAGCATTAGTTTTTTTGTCTTTTCTGTTCTTTTGATTCTACAGTGAGGTGATTATGTACAGAATACCTAGGAAATTACAGATATATGCCGTGTAACATCCGCATTTCGTTCTGTGAATCAGGGCGTCGACCGAAATGGATGTTGAGCCTGAACTGTTATACACATGCTAAACCTTTGGAAGTTCACAGTAATTATAGAAAGTACAGTAATACTGTTATGACCATGTCTAGGGGATAGCAGTAACACTTAAGAACATGGCATGATGGACCTGATACTTTTGTTTGATGGAAGATAAAAATGCATTGATAGACAGTATTACGAAGAACACAGATAAAAAAAAAGGTCAACCAGATAAAACAGAGACTTTGAGTGAATGTAAACTCGTTTATATACAGTGGGGCAAAAAAGTATTTAGTCAGGTAAGTTCTCCTACTTAGAAAGATGAGAGGTCTGTAATTTTCATCATACGTACACTTCAACTATGAGAGACAAAATGAGAAAAAAACAATCCAGGAAATCACATTGTAGGTTTTTTAAAGAATTTAATTGTAAATTATGGTGGAAAATAAGTATTTGGTCAATAACAAAAGTTCAACTCAAAA
>JAJAGP010004953.1:0-40393 GCA_025084515.1 Ancistrus triradiatus | reverse complement strand
TTTTTTTTTTCATTTTGTCTCTCATAGTTGAAGTGTACCTATGATTAAAATTACAGACCTCTCTCATCTTTCTAAGTAGGAGAAGTTGCACAATCAGTGGCTGACTAAACACTTTTTTTGCCCCACTGTATTTTTGCCACTCACAGATATGTAATATTGGATAATTTTCCTTACTAGATACATTATCAAGTATGACCATTTGTTTAACTGTTTTTCTCTCAAATTGTTGGACTTCTGGTCATGTTTTAGGTGATATTTATGCAGAAATATAGAAAATTCTAAAGGCTTCACAAACCTTCAAGCACCACTCTTACATTATTGCCTGTGCCTGTGCAACCCCAGGAAAAAATGTACTGTGAATTTTGACAGTAGAACCATGAAGTGGCCAAATTACCATCAAAACTTCATAGTAGAACTGTGAACTTCATGATCAAATTATGAAAAAACTATGAAAATTCAAAGTACATTTTTTCCTGGGACTCCCCTTAATATTAGCAAATGACCTACCTTCTATATCTAGTAAAATATAAAACAATATTTTAATTCAATTTAATGGATTACTAAGGCTATTAGAACATTATTGTTTGTGGGTTTTTTTATTGTGTTTAGTCATTTTGATCTATATGTTTATTTCTTACTATTTATCTTGCTTGCCTGTCGCCACTGGCAATTAAAAGTTTGAAAATCAAAACTGTTGTGAATAAATATAACTGAAATGATCCTCCTTGACCCCACAACTTGCACAAGTCACAAAGACGTTTGGTGCTGCACTGATACATTATGGACTGTGGGCTCGTGATGGCAGTATTGCATTTCTCACGGAACACTACACACCAGAAGAAACCGATGTTTTACGTAAGGCACCACAAGTCAAGTCTACTGGTGGTTCGACGTTTCAAAGGAAGTGAGTTAGTTGGCTTTTTTAACTTTAGCGTTTTGTAACCAGTCAGGTTTTGCAGTTGACCAGAGTCATAGTTTCAATAGTGTGTGAATGTATGACCATGTATGATCGAGTAGTGTAAAACAAAATGTCTCTAGATGTATTATTTTTATTACCTTAGTGTGATCTCGTGACTTTTTAACACTAAATACAGTCAAAACACTAAATCCATGTACAGACCGAATAACAAAATAAGGCTGATTATCTCGTTATAAGCACGTTGTGCTGTTGGATACATTAGACGGTAGGTTAACAGTCGGTCCTCATAGTCGAGGTGTTGGATGTGGGACAAATATTGAGGAATAAAGGGACATATAGTTATGGCCAGATGACTGGGTCCGAACTCTCCTAAACTACAAAGTTGGTGGGGAGCTAAAAAAATAGTTAGAACATGATTTTTTTTATATTAAATTATTTTCATATTTAATAGAATATTTCATTGTGCTTATAAATGTAATTATTTCTGATTTTTTCATGTTTTTTGGCGAAAAATAAACTTCAAGAGAACCTCTATTTTCACCCCAATTTACATGAAATGGTTCGGTCTGGCCTTCACTCCAGGTGCGAATGGTGTTTGCTGAATTGTGTGTGAGGTGTGCTGATGGAGCATCACTTCTAAAAAGTCTGGCTTCCACATCAAAAAGCTAGAGAGTAGAGGAACAGTAATGGGTGAATGTATGTCACCTAATTTTTTACAAAGAAAAATGGGTCTAGTCCATGTGTGTTGGAAATTTAAACGTTGGCTTAGTCCTTAGTGACGTTTGCTAGTATTACCCCCTAACAGTTCATAGAAAATTCACTGTTTACACTTCACTCCTCTTTTAGCTGACAGTGGAGGCAAACTTTTAGCAAGCTATTCATTCTAAGTCAGTCCTGTGACCCTGCCTGGTGCAACAGATACAACTTCAGGCTCAGTGGCCCAGTCTCCCCATCCCCATACACCTAGCAATATACCAGAAGAAGGAGGTGAGGGAGAATGAGGGTGATTTATGTTGTAATGTTAAGGGGCTTTCCATTCAAAAACATTAAAAGTCACCATACTAACGCCTGTCCACTATATCAAATGCCTACAATGGGAATGCGAGTGTCAAAACTTCTCTGGGTAATATTCTGCTCAGATACCCTGGATCTGGTAATTCATGTGGACACTAATTTGACACCTACCTAAACATTGTTACAGAGCAGGTGGTTTTAATGTTTTGACTGATCTGTGTAGATCCAGCCATCAGCTTCAGGTTATGTTTACATCAACCATCAGAATGGGGAAAAATGTGATCTCAGCAATTCCGACTGTGGCATGAATGTTGGTGACTAACTGGGTTGAATATTTCTATTACTGTTGATCTTCTCGGATTTTCATGCACAATATTTTCTAAAGTTTATTCAGAATCGTGCAATAAAGACAAAAGACATCCAGTGAGCAAATGTTCTACAGATGGAAATGCCTTTAATGGGAGAGGTCAAAGGAGAATGACCAGACAGGTTTGAGTAGACAGAAAGGCTAGAAAAGCATATAGAATAAACAACACATTGAACATTGATGTGAATTGGCTATGACAGCAGAAGAGCATGTAGGGTTTCACTTTTCTCGACCAGGAACAGAAAGCTGAAGTTGCATTTGCCACAGGCTCATCAAAACCGGACAGGTGAAGACTAAACGTAGTCTCCATTTAAGAAGAGGCAGGTGGTAGGGTCAGAATTTGGCCTTATGCCTTATGTCAACAGTTGAGGCTGGTGGAAGTGATGTAATGGCATGGGGAATGTTTTCTTGGCACACTATGGGCCGGTGAATACCAATCAGTCATCGAATAAATGCCATAGCCTATTTGAGAATTATTGCAGATCATGTGCATCCCTTCATGGCCCCAATTTACTCATGTTCTAATGACTTCAGTATGTTAACGCACCATGTCACAAAACCAACACCATCTCAAACTATTAGAACACCTTTGAGACATGGTAGAACAGGAGATTTTCAGAATGATAGTGCACCTGAGAACTATGTAGGAAACTGGAGCGTTACGGATTGGGTTTCCATGGTTGAGAAGCAAAGCATCACTATGCACATTGCCAAGCACAGGATTATAAAATGTGCCATCATTGTACTCTGAAGCAGTGGACACATTCTCTGGAGTGATTAATCACACTGGCATAAATGCAAGCTTTTCCAAAAGTGCCATGGAATAATGGCCTTGGGCTGTGTTTATGATTTGGGTTCAACCTCTGTAGTCCTAATGAAGGGAAATCTTTATTCTAAAGAATCATATCCTTACAATTTTGTATCAAAACCATATGTTATAAAAACCGTAGAAGGCAGACCAACTGCCAGTGTCTCACAATGTGATTATTTGCTGATTTTATGTTTTTTTGAGTGACGGTCAATTGTAAGAACTTAAAGATAAAATACTTAGATATTTCTTTCAATATTTCAAAGAATGAGTGTATTAGCTGAGTTCTGACCTAGAGCAAAAGATAAGCTAAAGTAATGTGGAAATAGACAGAAAAAGCCATTTCCACAACATTAAAAGCTTCTGCATATCTAATATTAACATCAGATTATAAAGGGACATTTTCACGTGTTAACCAAAGAAAATAACCCAAATCCATGCTTGACAAATGACTTTTTAACAATTTCTCATGACAATAAATTACACTATGTAACACAAGTTTTGTTCCCAGCTTTTTAATGTTATATTCCAATTGCTTATGTCTAAAACAAATTAAAAATTGCTTACATTCATCATAAACTTCGCTTTTGTGACCATGGCAACGAAAATTATGAATTTTTATTATAGAAACAGGTCACCAACAGGCATGCCGAAGTATGCTTTGTAGGCCTCACACATCTTAGCAGATGCTTCCACAGAGTACTTTTTCACTCTTGTCTTTATAAAATGGCCACATACATAGCAAAATGCATCTGCTGGATGTATGCAACCTCTTGATTCCATCTAATTGAGTTGCTGGTGTACTGTAAAGGAAAAAGGATGTCCTCCAAACTCGATAAAATGGTCAATCTTTATTCCATTGCAGATCAAAGTACAAGAGTGTACTGAGGATTTCATCAGAGCAAAGACTGAATCACCCCGTTAAGCAGAGTAACCCACAATATATAAATTTTGAAAGTAGTGGTCCTTCCTAAGCTCCTCCTGTAATGGGTGTGGGGTGAAGTGTGAATACTGTCGTTATCAGAATCTGAATAGAGAATGAATTCCCACCTGTCTGTCTAGGTCAGTTCCCCTTTGTCTGTGATGGCTGTTGCCCACTTACTATGCCATCCCAATCAGTTAGATCATGTGTCTCCGTCTCTCTGGAAGGGCTATAGTGGCCCTATAGAACTGTAGTTATACAGCTACCTACAATTCTGTACAGTCCCAGAAAGTTCTAGATCATTCTGGACAGTTCTAGAAACTTCTTGATAGCTCTCACAATTCCAGAAGCTTCTTAAGTATCTTGAAATATGGCGAATATCCTTAAAAATAGATCAATTTCAAAATATGATTGTGCTGACCACAAAAGCAAAGTTTACAGGGAATAATAACTTTTTTCTATTCATTTAGGGTACAAACAATCAGGAAAACACACTTAGCCACTGGGAACCAAAATTTTTTTGTGAAAATTGTTACATGGTGTTATTAGTGCCATGTTAACTATAGCTTGCTTAACGCTGATTGCAGACTCCTATGGAGACTCTATGGTAACGGGAGTTAAAAATTTTTTGTACCCACATAGAACAAAAAACCCCCAATGATATCAAACTCCCCATTGTGCTTTTTTACCCAAGAAAACCACAGATCCCCTGTTTACTTGTATTTGTTTACAGCCCAGTGACGGGACCAGTATGTCGGCTTGTTTGTGTTTTTTGGCTTTCCATCCTTATCCACTTTGAAGCCAAAGTGTTTTCACACAGCACTCTTCCTGCAATTCGCTAATTAAGACGGGCTGCGAACACTCTAATTTTACTTCTGCTGCCATTTACGCACAACAAACCATTCTGTGCACTACGGAAGCCTGGGTCGGTCAAACGAAAATGCTTTTTGACATGAATAGAATCATGGGAAATGAGAATTCACTGTACCGTTTCACTCTACAATGTTCAGTATCGATATTTATCAATATTTTAGACAACGTTAGTTTGGGACACATGGATGTGATGTTTGGGTGTCCACATCTTTTTAGCCATGTAGTGTATTTCTAAATTGCATGGTTTAATTAATTGCTTGAATTATTAATTGTTTTCTCTTTTTCTAGTAGTATGGATGTGGTCATTAACTGTTTTTGTAAGAAGCCAGAGGCTGTAGCGAGACTGATCTGCTTTCCCTGGGCAGGTGGAGGCTCTATGCACTATGCCCGCTGGGGTCAACTCCTTAACCCTTCCATTGAAGGTATTTGCACAGCTTGTCCTTCACTAATGAACTTGCTAAGTAGTCCTTGTTAGATGCCCCAGACATACAGTGGAGGCCAAAGCTCTGAGACCATTAGTGAAAATGTTTGTTTGGGACTTTGTGGAGAAGGATTCATGCTCCAGCAGGATAATGACCCAAATCGCAAATGACCCAAATGCAAAAGCATTGCAACAACTACTTGAAGAGCAAAGAAGATCAAGGAGCACTAAACGTCATCTACGTTGCTCTGTGTTCACCTGACCTAAATCCCACTGAGCATTTATGGGGGCACTTAAAGATGGAGAAAGTCGTGCATTGAGTAACATCACAAGATGCTCTTTAGAATGTTGGGAAGTCATGCTGGGACAACATGGATCAGCAGATTGTGCAAAAAGTTTGTGAAGACCATGCTATGAGTGTATGCAGTCATTACAGCAAAAGGAGAAACGTATCAAATACTACTACAACTAACAAAATAAACGTTTCACTCAAATTCTTATGCTGATTCTAAGATATATAATGAAACATTAAAATATATTGTATTAAATTAGAGAAAAATAAAATGTTTTTGACAAATGTGCCTTCACAATAGAACATGAACTTCTATTTGCCTTAATTTGTTTCTTAATGACTTGTTTGCAGTGTATTCAGTCAGACTACCGGGCAGAGAAAGCCGAACTAAACAACCCTTCTTTCAGCATATGCAGCAGATCCTTGACGAGGTCACTGGTGTGCTGTTGGCTGAGCTTAAAGAGAAGCCATTTGCGATCTTCGGACACAGGTAAATGGTGTTAAGTATGAGGATGCACCAAAATTAATCCGTATATAAATATGGAGGTATGTATTGACTTGAAACACCTGATCAATGTGGAAGCGTATTCAACACTTTTTCCAATCTGATCCCCAAATGTACACTCATTGACAAAAAAAAATTAATCGAGGAGATGTTGGAATCGAATGAAACCTCATAGGTATGATTGTAATGATGATATATGTAAGTGCTTACAACATTAGAGTGAAAGGATATGTTTATTGTGAAAAACTATACAATTGAAAGGAGGCTCTAGTACCATGTTGGGCCGCCTCTAGCCTGGATACAAGATGAGGTACGGTTGGGCATGGAGGCTAACAGGTTCCATATCTTATCCTGCAACACATTTTTCTACAGGTGTTGCAGCTGGGCCTGTAGACCCCCCCCCCCCCCCCACACACACACAGGCTGTCAAAGCTAGTGTCCCAGATGGTCCCATAAATGCTCAGTTGGCAATAAATATGGTGACTGGGCAGGCCAACCTGGCGAAGACATTCCTGGGAAACCCTTGCTGTGCTTGGGTGAGCATTATCCTGCTGATAAATGCCGGTTGGACACAACACATGATGTCCAATGGCTGCAGGATGTCCTGCACAGATCGCTGAGTTGTTAGTGTCCCTTGTATCACTAATAAGGGTGACCGGATGTCGTATGCGATGGCTCCCCAGATCATCAGCCAAGCAGTTGGGGCAGTGTGCCGCTCCACAGCAGGATTATAGCACTCTCAACGAGGCCTTTATACTCGAACTCGACTGTCGTTGGATCCCAAGCAGAACCTGTATTTGCCATTAAAGATGAGGTGGTTTCAGTTCGTAGCAGTTCAGGTTTTTCATTCTCGAAACCACTGCAATGAACGCGACAATGGCTGGCTGTCAATTTCAGGAGGCAAAATGGGTGCCATGACAAAAAATTTCCTTCTGCTAAGCACCTGCTAGGGAGTTTTTCCTTGCCACTGTCGCCCTAGGCTTGCTCAATTTGGGATTGGACGTAGTTATTAGGAGATAATCTAAACTTGTAAAGTTGCTTTGAGACAATGCTCCATTGTAAAAAGCGCTATATAAATAAATCTGACTTGACTTGACTTGACCTGCAAATGGTCTGGGCAGAGAGAGGTTGTGTATTGAAGGTGCCACCTGGGAACAACGAAACTGTGGGAGCTGCTCGTGCTTGTCGGTGGATAAAACGATCCACTCTACTGGTGGTCTGTCTGGGCTGTCTGGAGCCTATTCACTGTATGTGTGCGCCCTCAAGGAACCACTGCTCCCAACACCTCCTAACACCTAGGTCAATACAAGTGCATCTTAGAGGGGTGTGTCTCATAGGGTGGCATCACTTCCCCAGCAGATCACTGTACAAAACAGGACTCTGGTCACAACAGATCGCTTCAAAGCTTCAGTGTCCCCAGTTTGATCCTGACCTCGGACTTGGTGTGTGTATGAGTGTGAGCTATGATGGGTTGGCACCCTGTCTAGGGTTGCTCCTTTCTTGCACCCTGTGCTGCTGAATAGACATCGGCTTTCCTGTGACCCTGACCAGGATTAAGTAGTTAAGACAATGAAAGAATGAATTGGGTTCATGTGTAAACCTTTTCTTTGGGTCTTTGTTTTTCTACTCCATGGAACAGGATACCACCAAAGATTAGTTATGGATATTAACTTGTGCCCTCACCTCTGGCTCTGTGTGTTACAGTTTTGGTGCCATGACCAGCTATGCTTTTGTTGAGTTTCTGAAGAAAACTCACAATCTTGAACCTGTGCATGTGTTTCTGTCCGGAGTCTCTGCACCTTATGTAAGTCGGGGAAACATGTTAGTTTTTTAGTTGCACTGGAATATGGAAATCAGGTGAAAGAGTACCAAAAAAAATACAAAAAAAACCCCCGCTGATAATGACGTTAAGTAAAGTCAAATAAACAAACCAAAACACAAAAAACCAACAGATATGTAACAGATAGTAATTAAGCAGAGTAACGTGACCAGTGTTAGGTACCATTTACTGACTGTTTAACTTTGTGTAATGAATATGGAGCAACTAGAGTAAACGACACTTTTTCACAGTCTGAAACTAGATTGCAAGCTCCACGCAGAAGCGATCTGTCTGATGAAGATTTCCTCAAGTGGATGGCCTCCATTGGAGGAACTCCACCTGAAGTCCTAGCCAATCCTGACATACAAAAGCTCTTCCTGCCCACCTTGAAAGCCGACCTTAAAGTAGTGGAGAACTACAGGTAGGTGAAATGAAAATTTGTATATACAACATGTAAAATAAAGATGCTGACAGTATCATAATGTTTTGCTCAAATCATTTAACTATGTGGTAACTGTGGTGCAGGTGCAGCATACCACCTAGCCCTTTCCTCTCATGCTCGGTGTCATGCTTCGACGGCAAGGACGATGTGCCACATGACTTAAAAGGTCAGAGGTGGAGCCTTACATGATCACCACTGATGTGATTTTATTTCAATTATAAACAATATTTGAAATGACATATTACCTAGACAGTAAATGTTTAGGATATATTTAAAAGGGAAATAAAGTATCAAGACTAATAGAATCTTAATACCATACCTTGCATATATGGTTAGTGGTCCTGTTCCTGGTGCCCACCGCTCTGCACGATTTAGTGCTTTTTTTGTTTAAACACACCCTCTCTAACTCGATAATGGGCTTGTTAATGAGCTGAGTAGTTGGATCAGGTGTGTTGGGAGCAAGAAAACACTAAAACATGCAGAGCAGTGGGGGGCCAGGATCAGGATTGAGAAACACTGGTTTAGTCTATTAGAAATAAAAAAATTGAACAAAAACTTGAAAAACTGGCTTTATACATTATCAGTCTTCGTACAGGTGGCCCAGATGTTAAAATTCAAATACACTAGTGGGATTGCTTAAGAACTAAAGCAATGTTGACAAACTATGAACTATGAGTCTATCTTTTCTTAAATGCGTTTGTCTTTTGTGGAAAGTCATTATTAACTAATTACAAACTCATGTAGCACAGTGATGCCTTCTGTCTGGGTTAGATATCACATTCAGAAACAACTGACTGTGTCTGACCAGTAAAAGTGTGGTTAAAAAAAACAAACAACTCCCCCCTGAACAATTAGTGTTGGCCACAGGCATGCAGGGTGGAGTTTGAAGAGGGGGGCTGCCAACTAAATGTAAAAGCTCAATCCCTGTAGCTGTGGTAATCATGCACACACAAACGGACTGAACCAAATGACCTTTAGCCTACCTGCTGTTACTATTGTAACTAGCCTCTTAACATTGATAACATTACTTTTTAGGATTAGTGATGGAAATTGTTCTCTTTTGTCTGTGTAACAGAACATTATTGATGATCCAAACCTAATGTATTATTATAGACTTTTTGCGTTGTGACTGTTGCATGTGCATATCGTATGACATGTTTAGCACTTAAACATATTATAAAGGCTTATGCTTTCTTTCCATAGCATGCACTTTTAAATGCCAGCTGATAGCATATCAGGATGATATAATTTCAAATTCAGGCTTCGTTTGGAAGTTACATTTTTTTTTTTACCAATATCATGTTTCTGTGTTATACTATGCTTTCAAAATCTATTTTATATCACAGCATTCAAGGCTATGACTAGTGGAGATTTCACGGTGCAGATGCTGCCTGGATCACATTTCTACCTGAAGGACACAGCGAACGAGAAAGTCCTATTGGACTACATAACCAAGCATTTAGAGATGGCAGAGATGGCATATTTGTAGACTATAGAGGGTTAGTCAAACTGCTACTGTGGCTATGGAACTTGGAGGAACAGTCATGCAATGGTAGCTCACAACAAGCTGGAAGGTCTTAGAAAAAAAACACCCATATCATGCCTTGCCTTAATTAGTATGTCTTCAGTAACAGACTGGCCAAAACGAAACAGTAAAACACTGTCTCAGTTATTGATATGGCATTCCAGATAATCTAAACCTAATGTAACTCATTCCATTTGGTATAGCCTACCCTGTGGGTTTGATGTAATTTTATAATGATAATTTGCTAAATTGCTAAAATGTGTTAATTAATTACATATGTACAGAGGAATGGAAATCTGGTGCTATGGAACAATAAGTATATATGAATTGCTCTGCTTCCATGTTATGTGTATACTGTTTTTAATCAAACACTACATGTTAAGTAGTTAATCGCCAACAGGCCTGATTCATGTATGAACATTTTATGAGTAACTAGTCATTGTAATTAAAAATCTAGTTTTATTCAGCTTGGAGGGGGTTTCATCCAAGACCTCATATACACTTTGGTCTTTTGTCTGTCTAGTGTTTAGTTTGTATCCTTATAAGATTTTAACCACATGCATTTATGTTTAATAGTTAAGTGCTTCTCCATTTAGTCAGATTGACATCTGCTGTATGTGTAATGGGTAAATTGGCTCATAATACTGCTCATAAGTGGTTTGGGCAATCAGATTTAAATCTGTTAAGAATGTTTTGGTTGCATGTATACATATTTTTGTGTCCTGGTGCTGAAGATTTACATTTACATTTACAGCATTTAGCAGACACCCTTATCCAGAGCGACTTACAATTGATACAGTCTTACAATCCAGGCAATTGTGGGTTAAGGGCCTTGCTCAAGGACCCAACAGTGGCAGCTTGGCAGAGGTGAGATTTGAACCCTGTACCTTCTGATCCATAGTCCAATACCCGCTAATTTACCACAGTCCCAGATGAATGAAGATGCATGAAATGATCTAGTGTAACGTGGGTCTGTGATCCTTCAGAGAAGATGCAGTCAAAATGCAGTACAGGTTCTGGCTGACCCATACAGTCCTTTATAGGTAGTCGCTGTATTACAATGGTTCAATTTACAATATTTCAACTTATGATGGGAATCCGATAATACACATAAACACACATTCAGCAGAAACCGTACTCTGAATATTTCCTCGGGCAAGTGATGAACAGTAAGATACTCTCCTGTACTAACTGTATTCCCATCGTAAATGGGACTGTGGTAGCCTAGCGGGTAAGGTACTGGACTATGGACCAGAAGGTCCAGAGTTCAAATCCCACCTCTGCCAAGCTGCCACTATTGGGTCCTTGAGCAAGGCCCTTAACCCACAACTGCTTGGATTATAGGACTGTATCAGTTGTAAGACGCTCTGGATAAGGGCGTCTGCTAAATGCTGTAAATGTAAACGTAAATTAGGGATAGGGACTACCTATATTTAAAGCTATTCCTCATCATTGTGCAGCTAAATGTTCTGCTTGTGTTTCAGCTCCCTGCAGAGCATTTAGCACATTTGCTGCATCAGGGCTTTATTGTAAGTCTTTTGTAACTGTTTAGTCTGGAGGTACTGATGTTTACATTACACTTAATTATTATTATTATTTAAATTAAAGTCATTTTGCTGTGTTCCTTTCTTAATTGTTTATTTAATTCAATAAAAATTAAACAACCTGTTCAGTTGCTTTTTTCATTTACTGATCGGGACACTGAGTTATCGGCTGACAGCAAATTGTTGAACGTTACTATGGTATTTAAATTATTAAGCAGCACGCGCGTCTGCCCGTTGCTATGGAGACTGTAACAGCGTCTGTATTTTTGTATTCAGTATCAGCCTCCCCACACGGGCGCATCTGAAATCCGCAACACTCGGTAAGTGGAATCCAAATGAACGAGGTACACTAAAAATTGACATATTGACAACATGTCCATGTAACAGTATCATGTGTGGATTTTTTTCAAACCATGAAATGACAGAAATGCTTTAATAACTGATCTCATCACTTCCAATGTAATGCAAAATAGTTATAATCATTTATGAACATTAGATATGAAGATGTATGTACGGTCTTTTGTTTGTGCATCCCATGCCAAATAACGTGTTCATTTGATGTTATAAATGAAAAGAACAGTCTTAAGTGTTATATATGTATGCCCATTTATGGGCTTCTAACCATTAACAAGTCAAAAACTTTACAAAAACATTTGGATCATCTGGAAAGAAGCCCAAACCTTTGGCAAATTTTTCATATTAGTTTAAAATATTCCATTTAAGTTTGTACCCTTAAGGTGAACTCCTACAGCTAATTAATTGGCTTTAGTTAATATGGACCACCAGTTTTACTAAATTGAGTGGAACAATTATGATAAGTTATAATGAATATAGTTAGTCAAGTACCCATTTGAAATAGTCACTTCTTGTTTTACAGCCTTAAATCATAACTTATTTAAAAATCTTTTTCATCGTAACTTTGCTTACACTGAAATTACTCAATTAATACTCACAAACTGTGGTGTGATCTTCACTTTACTTATGAACAAAGACAAATGTTCTGATCAATACTTCATAAACAGTTTAACTGTTACAGTATAAATTTAAAAAGCATGTGAACATCTGGGCCTTCTCCAAAAACTAACTTGAGTCAGGTGTTCCAATTAATTAGATGAACATTGCTACATTGCTAGTTTCGGGTGCTGTGGCATGCCAATTTGTTTCCGGCCTCTGTTGAGGTTAGGCTTGAGCTCTTTCTCTGGGCTTTAGTCCTGGTTCTAGTTTGTGCCCTAGGGTTCCATGTTCTGCTGGATTCCATGCTGTCCTGGGGGCCTTCTGAGTTCCAGAGCTAATATGGGCCACCTGTTTCACTAAATTGAGTGGAAAAATTCAGATAAATAATAAGTTACAATGAATATAGTTAATCGCGTACCCATTCGAAATGATCACTTCTTGTTTTACAGCCTTAAATCATAACTTATTTAAAAGTCTTTTTCCTAATCTTAAGCCATTGCGTTGTTGTTTTGGCAGTGTGCTTAGAGCTGAAGTGGCCATCATCAGCTAGCAGGTAGCTGCAGGTTTTCCTCAAGTCTATGAGTGTACTCTGCCAATTGCCCAGTTATCATTGAAGAGAAGCTACAAACATCATAAAGTTGCCAAGACTATGCAAACAATACACAGTGTGCCACTTTCTTGGAAAATTCCTCTTTCCTGCCACCATGCCATACAGCCCAGCTTTGTGTAAAGCTTGTGGGATTGGACTCTTGGTAGCTTCCCTGATCAATATCCTCCTGGAGGAATGACCAATTTAGGGTATATGTGTTGGTGGTGCTGTACACCTTCCACTTCTTAGTAATGCTCTGATACTTGGTACTTTGAGGGATAGTCAAAGCCTCTAAAATCTATCTCCGAACTGGTGCCTTTCCAGAAGATTATTACAGAGATCTTTTGAAAGTATATTTTTAGCCATGGTGAATTCCGTGTATTACCATGCACTACTAGTTATGGAATCCTCATGGAACAGTTGGTTTCATTCTGAAGTAATCAAAACCATTCAAATGTTTTAACCCCATGAAAATACATCTCATTGGGCCCCACCATCCCACCAGAACAGGCCATGCCAACCCTGCATAACACTCTGTAGTCATGCATGCAACATTCTGCATACAGTAGAATTCACTATTTGATGCAAGGCTGATAACTTCTGTAAGAAAGATGCTAAAGCCCATCTTTTACAGTTTAAATGGTTTAATTTTAATGTTACAATGTTTGAATGGAAAATTGTTTTAACATTTGCAAATAACTATCACTTAAATATACAATTATGGCAAAAGAGCAGTAAAATATAAACTAAGTAACTAATGTTAGGTTAGCAAAAGTAGCTTATGTCAGTTTCCACCGTACACGGACTACACCCACCTTTCTTTGTGAAAACTGGATGACATGCCCAGTTCTTTTCTTTCTTTTTGTTTTTTCGAGCCACAATTTTAGGACATTATGCTCTACTGGCACTCAGTCCCAGGCACTGGTCTGATCTTCATTTTACCTACGAACAAAGAGAAATGTTCTTATCAATACTTCATAAACAGTTTAACTGTTACACTATCGATTTAAAAATATGTGAACCTCTGGACCTTCTCCAAAAACAAACTTGAGTCATGTGTTCCAATTAATTAGATGAACCTGTAGAGATGGTTGTAATTCCAATTAATTAGATGAACCTCTATGGTTGTAGAGATGTCCTATTTTTTAAAATGCCATGCCAATTTGTTTCCGGCCTCTGTCGAGGTTAGGCTTGAGCTCTTTGTCTGGGCTTTAGTCCTGGTTCTAGTTTGTGGCCAAGGGTTCCGTGTTCTGCTGGATTCCATGCTGTTCTGGGGGCCTTCTGAGTTTCAGAGCTCCTTAGGTCACAGAGGCTGGGTCGGTGGTGCTCAAACAGACAAGGGGTGACCTGATGTGGCAGTTTTTCTGTTATTATGACTTGATAAGGATCAGAATTGCAGTTAATTCCAAAGTATTTACCATTTTTTCCAAGCGTAGTAGCTTAATGTTGTGTCACATGCAGACACAGCAGGCATGGCTACCATGAGCATGAAGCCAGGCCTCCGCTACAGTGTGGCTGACTGGGAAAAGAGCAATAAAGAGGTCTCACTCACTGCTGAGCACCAGAGAAACCTGTCACATGAGACTCGTCAGGAGGGCCGGGCTCTGCGCAATGACACAGCTGATAAGGTACGCTACTTGAAATGGGCAAAATGTAGGACTAGCAACTTTATGGACAATTGTTGAATAGATGAGCACTAAATCTGAAAACAAGATCACATGTAAGATGCACATGTAAGCACATTCTGTGTCTCTCAGACAATGTGGAATGAATATGATAGCAGTCGAAGACTTGGTGACAGGATTAGTGACATCACACATTGGAAGAAGAGCCTGGAGATCTGTGCAGAAGAAGTTGATACAGAAATGGACGCTCTTACACTGGTAAGTAGAATTACCACACCAAAAATAGAGTGACTGGAGGAAATAGATGTGTACCCCATTTAATTCCAATAATTTTATTGTGAAAATGTGAAAGATATAAAAGCCTTAAATGTATTGGTTAATACATTTAATACATGAAGAATGAGAAAAATATGACTAATAAACCTCTAATGCATGTACACAGTGTTATAAGTGGTAAGGAAAGACTACTGAAGTTGTGTTATAAGGAAGCATTTCTTAAAGCATTTTATCACTTACCTGACTGTTCTGTTGTAAGTAAACATTAGCACACAGCAAACATGTTGGCACATTCTGGGCCGATGGGCATTGCACTGCACCCTTTCTCTGGATCTTGTGGGTGGTAGGTCCACATGGTCCTCCCACATTGTCTTTTTGGGCTAAGCCTGGCTGGATTATGTGGGCTGCCCGGCCACCAAGCACTTGCCATTGGATGCTACCCACAGGCCTGGCTCCAAGGATAGGTATCCTAGGTAGGGTACACAATCCTCTTTCATTAGCCAGTTGAAGTGGTTAGGGTATTTAATGGAGATGCCTCCCATTGGAGGTATACCAGGCATGGTCAACTGGGAGGAGGCCCCAGGGTAGTCTCAGGACCTGCTGGAGGGATTATATCTTTCGGCTGGCCTGGGATCAGCTTGGGATACTCCAGGAGGAGTTGGTAGAAGTTGCGGGGTACAGAGATGCCTGGGCTTCTTTGCTTGCCATGTCACTACCGAGACTCTGAAATGCATAAACAGAAAAGAAGAGATGAAAAGCATGTTAGCTAACTAACTGTTCTAATTATTTGAGTGTCACTTCCTGAACCTTATTTTGCTTTTGCTAAACAATTATGCTTAGGCAAAAGAAGAGACAGAGAGTGCCCTTGCAGCCACAGTGCTGCCTTTAGAGGTTACTGCTGAGTGTTTGACCCTGAGGGAGGGTCGTCGGGGAATTGAGCTGGTTAGTGACCCGGTGGAAGCTGAGCTGAAAAAGGAGGCAGAGGTGATCGAAAAGGCACAGGATGCCCTGCAGGGATGCATTGATCAAGCCTTCAAACACTTGTGGTAAGAGAGAATGTGTGAAATAAACAGTGTAATTGTTGACATTATAAATTCCTTCTTCATATCATGCACATGACAGCCCCCCATGGTCACATATGTGTTCAGTTTGCTGCAAGAAGCCCGTCAGCAGCTGACCCTGGACCTTCAACACAAAATAGAGGCTATGGATGTAGACATGTCCTGCCTGTCGCTTGCTGTGACATCACCTGGGATCTCACTGAAGCCAAATCCCTCCAGAGTTCCTGCTGGGTGAGCCAACTAGTTTGACGTCTACATTCCAGGTGTTAGGAACAGTTAGCACATCATATTGCTTTTACAAGACCTTGCTTTTATAATTAGCTTCAGGTCCTGATAAACTGTACAGAATATGTGACTTGGTGCGTCTTCACTACAACAAGTTATTTTGATATTATAATAAAGAGCTGCTGAATGTAAGACCTTGGGCACACACTCAGGGCACACACACTCACACAGGGACAGTTTAGAGATGCAAGTGGGTGCAACAGAGGCACTGGCCCCTGCTGAACCGCCACTGCATAGGGCAAGTGACAATGAGTTGCCAACTTAGTGGAGTCTATATAAATTTTAATATGTGACCATAGAGTGGTGTGAAAAAGTGTTTGCCTCCTTGCTGATTTCCTTTTTTTTGCATGTTTGTCACACTTAAGTGTTTTGCACCATTAAACCAATTTAAATATTAGTCAAAGACTTTTACATGAAGGTGTTTATTCTTGCCCCTAAACCTAATAACTGGTTGGGCCACCCTTAGCAGCAACAACTGCAACCAAGCATTTGCGATAACTTGCAATGTGTCTTTTACAGCGTTGTGGAGGAATTTTGGCCACTCATCATTGCAGAATTGTTGTAATTCAGCCACATTGGAGGGTTTTCGAGCATGAACGGCCTTTTTAAGGTCATGCCACAGCATCTCAATAGGATTCAGGTCAGGACTTTGACTAGGCCACTTCAAAGTCTTCATTTTGTTTTTCTTCAGCCATTCAGAGATGGACTTGCTGGTGTGTTTTGGATCATTGTCCTGCTGCAGAACCCAAGTTCGTTTCAGCTTGAGGTCACGAACAGGTGACTGGACATTCTCCTTCAGGATTTTTTGGTAGATAGCAGAATTCATAGTTACATTTATCACAGCAAGTCTTCAGGTCCTGAAGCAGCAAAACAGCCTCAGACCATCACACTACCACCACCATATTATACTGCTGGTATAATGTTCTTTTTCTGAAATGCTGTGTTACTTTTACGCCAGATGTAATGGGGGACACACCTTCCAAAGAGCTCAGCTTCTGTCTCATCAGTCCACAGAATGTTTTCCCAAAAGTCTTGGGGATCATCAAGATGCATTCTGGAAAAATAGAGACAAGCTTTAAGGTTATTTTTGCTCAGCAGCTCAGCAGTGGTTTTCATCTTGGACCTCTGCCATGCAGGCCATTTTTGCCCAGTCTCTTTCTTATGATGGAGACATGAACACTGACCTTAACTGAGCCAAGTGAGGCCTGCAGTTCTTTGGATGTTGTTGTGGGGTCTTTTGTGATCTCTTGGGTGAGTCGTCGCTGAGTTCTTGGGGTAATTTTGGTCTGCCGGCCACTCCTGGGAAGGTTCACCACTGTTCCATGTCTTTGCCATTTATGGATAATGGCTCTCACTGTGGTTACTGGAGTCCCAAAGCTTTAGAAATGGCTTTATAACCCTTTCCAGACTGATAGATCTCAATTACTTTCTTTCTCAATTGTTCCTGAATTTCTCTGGATCTCGGCATGATGTGTAGCTTTTAAGGATATTTTGGTGTACTTCACTTTGTCAGGCAGGTCTTTATTTAATTGCTGCCCTGATTGAGAACAGGTGTGGCAATAATCAGGCCTGAGTGTGGCTAGAGACAGTGAGTTTATCAGGTGTGATAAACCATAGTTAAGTTATGTTTCAACAAGGGGGGTAATCACTTTTCACACAGGGCCATGTAGGTTTGGATTTTTTTCTCCCTTAATAATAAACACCTTCACTTTAAAACTGCATTTTGTATTTACTTGTGTTGTCTTTGACTAAGATTTAAATTGGTTTGATGTTCCGAAACACTTAAGTGTCACAAACATGGAAAAAATAGGAAATCAGGAAGGGGGCAAACACTTTTTCACACCACTGTATTCTTCTTCCATTTGTGCATACATCTTACAGATTATGAGAAAAAAATCTTATTACTGCCACTTATACGACCAGACAATTAAATTATCTAGATTTGATGCAAAAACTGACTCTGGTCAGTTGAGGATATGCTGGTTCAAATGCTTCTTACCAGGTTCAGATGCAGACTTCTTTGACTGGGGGTGGAGTGAAAATATCTGGAGGGTATCCTGGGACACTGAGGGTTGTAGTCTGCTGTTGTGGGTATGGTGAACATGGCTGGGAGGCACATCAGAAATCAGGGGGGTGTAACGTAACTCTGCACTTCTGTATCTGGCCATGCTGCTAACTCTTCAGCTTGCCTAGATATGTCTAAATTCAGTAAGAAGAAATCAGGAAACAGCTTTAGATTCATGCACGCTCCTTGTGTTTTTAAATATATGGTTGAAGTTCCACAACTCCTCAGCAGTGGGAGCAGTTCAGCCACAACAATGTAGTCCAAGCTAAGGAAGAGATACAGGCTTCTCTGCAGCTGAGAGAGAATATGAGTATCACTAGAGCACAGGTAACCTCATGCATTATTGAGACTTCTGTTTTTGTTAGGTTCACAATTAGCGGTACCTCTGTCTTTGTAATTCCTAAACTGTAAGAGACATAAGAAACTATTCCTTTAAATAATGTACCTTTTCTGCAGTTGCAGAATGAGTTGGAGGCTCAACGCATAGCCACAGAGTTTGCCCTCCGTAAGCGCACTCATCATCTTGAGCAGGCCCACCAGGAGGTCCAGTGGCAGATCAAAACTGTATATTTTTTAAAATATTATCTCACTGTTGTTGTTCACTTGACATAAAATTTGTACAGTGGTAATTTGTTTCTCGACCATATCGGAACTTGGCGAAATCGGTTCTCGACACCATTTGACCATTTGTCTCGGGTCTCGTCATTTGCTCGATTCTCAGCGCACTTTCTTAAACTTACCGATACACGATTCATGATTCATGATTCACGAGTCAGTACACACCGACTCAGTGATTCTGCTGTATTTTTATCATGGTTTTCTTTATTTTTTTAATTTACAGTACTCTATTCTTAGTGCAAAAAAGTCTCCATGGGTTCTAAAAAGTTAAATTATAAGAGTAAACTGAAAGGAAAACTTAATGCTCCAGAACACAGGCTGAAGTTAGCTTAGCAGCTATGCTAGCACTCTGACTTCACCAATAGTGTTTTACTTTTCACTTTCATTCCATTACTCACTAAATTACTTGAGATTCTTCAATACTTTATTATTAAATAAGCTTTGTGTTAATGAGCTGGGTCAGCTGTAGGTTAATGTAAGTGCTAATGTTTGAGTTAATGTTTAATAGGATTTGACATATGCCCTTCATAAATCAGGGAGCACATGTGCAATACAACACCATTAATGCATATAATGCCTTATATTGTACAGTGTGGATTTTCTGGGGGTCTTGAACGGATTAATTCAATTTATATTGTTCCTGATGGGAAAAATTTACTCATCGTTTTCGGGACTCGACAAGCATTATGGAATGAATTAACAAAGAGAACCGAGGTACCACTGTACTTTGAATTTGGAAAGCTGGTTGGATCCAGATTAAAAATGTATTTGATTTTCTCCTGACTGGCAGACTGTGAATGAGATTACTGAGCTGGAGGAAGATATCCGTGGATTAGAGAGGGACATGCAGGCAAAGATGGCTCCACTAAAACTGGTCCACACACGCTTGGAGAACAGGACCAAGAGGCCTGGCATGGACCTGTGCAGAGATGAGGTAAAACTACCAGACTTCATTCTTGTCAGAATGGGGGGAGGGGGGAAGCTCCAAGGCCTCATTATTTACAAATTAAGCACTGGTTATGGTGCTGGCCTGCTTACGTAGCATAGATCTAGACATTGAGTGAGTAGGAAAGCTGAGAGTACATGCGAACTATGATGTGGACTGACAATTCTGAACTGTTGCCCCTGCCAATGAGGTACTGGATGACAGAATACAACATCTACAGTAGCGCTTGAAAGTTTGTGAACTTTTTAGAATTTTCTATATTTCTGCATAAATATGACCTAAAACATCCTAAAAGTAGGTAAAGAGAACCCAGTTAAACAAATGAGACAAAAATATTATACTTTGTCATTTATGTATTGAGGAAAAATGTTCCAATGTTACATATTAGTGAGTGGCAAAAGTATGTGAACCTTTGTTTTTCAGTATCTGGTGTGTGACCTCCCCTGTGCAGCAATAACTGCAGATAAAACGTTTCCTGTAGCTTTTGATCAGTCCTGCACACCGGCTTGGAGGAATTGTAGATGTCCTGACATTTTCCTTTAGAATTCTCTGATATAATTCAGAATTCATTGTTCCATCAATGATGGCAAGTCGTCCTGGCCTAGATGCAGAAAAACAGGCCCAAACTATGATACTACCACCACTATGTTTCACAGATGGGATAAGGTTCTTATGCTGGAATGCAGTGTTTTCCTTTCTCCAAACATAATGCTTTTCTTTTAAACCAAAAGCTTCTATTTTGGTCTCATGGATTTGTAACCTTTTCCAGCCTGATGAGCATCAACAACTCTTTTTCTGAAGTCTTCAGAAATCACCTTTGTTTGTGCCATGATACACTTCCGCAAACATGCTGTGAAGAGCAGACTGTAGATCCCTGTTCTTTAAATAAAACAGGGTGCCCACTCACACCTGATTGTCATCCCATTGATTGAAAAAACCTGACTCTAATTTCACCTTCAAATTAATTGCTAATCCTAGAGGTTCACATACTTTTGCCACTCACTAATATGTAATATTTGATCATTTTCCTCAATAAATAAATGACCAAGTATACTATTTTTGTCTCATTTGTTTAACTGGGTTCTCTTTATCTACTTTTAGTACTTGTGTGAAAATCTGATGATGTTAATCTTGGCCAGGGTTGCGGGAAAGCTAGTGCCCAGTCGGTGGAACAGGGCTCAAGGCAGGAACAATCCTTGACTGGGTGCCAATCCATTGTAGGGCACACACACAGTAAAGGCAATGTAGAAACACCAGTTAACTTAACATGCATGTCTTTGGGATAAAAGTCGACGGACATGGGGAGGACATGCAGACTCCACACACAAAGGACTCAGGCCTCTCTGCCTGTATTGAACCCAGGACCGTACAGAACCATTTATAAGTACTATAGTACAATACTCATTTTATGGCCTGTATACCACAGTCAGAAACTATTTTTGACAGATTAAGATGTTCTTGCATTTGCTTATGAGTGTACAAGTGACACTCAATGACACCCTGCAGTACTCTGTTGCTCGGAGCCCATTCCTTTTTGGAGGATTCATTGTCACTGTGGAAGTCCACCAACTGTGAATGTCTCTCACAAGCCTGTGGCTCTCATCCCTCTGTGGAAGGTATGTGCTTGTAGCAAGACATAGCTGATGCCTCTAATTCTGATTGGTCCAAGGAAATGCTTGATTTTAGCCTCTTCCAACATAGTCTCATATCAAAATACAAACACAATGGAGAAAACACAGAAGAGAAAAATCTCTCAGTCAGAACAACAAGTTTTGCTCTTTACTGACAGTTATCAGGAGCCTATAGGCAGCAGGTTTAAGTTGACAGTCCCTTTAAGGTTCATCCATGTCTGACTGCTGTTCATATTTGTACTGCTGAGTTTGGTTCTAATTCCTTCTTCCCAGGTGCAGTATGGGCTGGTGGAGGAGGCCAAGCAGCTTGACTCTACCATTCTTGCTCTGAAACAGAAATTGTTTCAAGCTCAGTAAGTCACTCATTTTTGGTGAAATTTACTGTCACAGCAAAAAGGTTTCCAAAATTTCAGTTGTTTTCATTTTAAACATAGATTTTTAGCAGAGACAAAATGACTGGAGAGGTGTGATATTTTAGTTTAACCGTTCCACAATCCAACAACGAATCACATCTGATAGAAACAAATCACATTAATCGAGGATGATTAGGAACTTGGAAATTTCTGAGCAGAGAGTCAACAAAGAACATAAATGTAAATTTATTTTGATATGTTAAGCTACTACTACATATTTGAGAATACTGTAACAAACATTAAGACTTTAGTACTGACATTCCACATCTTTCTAAATAAGTAAATCTTAATGGACACAATGGAATATAACATTCCCAGTAAATACAGTTGCTGAAATGTACAATTTTCTGCAAGAAGACCCACGGAATCAGATGATGTTCTCTTCAGAAAGCCAACCATACATTCACTTCTGTCATTTATCATAAAGCAAAAAGCTTTAAAATTCTAAGGGAGACTTCTTAATAGTGCTACACTGGTGCGCCCTCTGTCGGCAATGTGGTTAGATACTATACTGTTTATCTTTTTTGCATGTGCACTAAATTAAGAAAATGGGAAGCGCACAAAAAGATTCAGCTTTATTTAACCGTATACACGCATAGTTGTATCCTGTTTCCACATTATAAATCACACCTACACTCAGTCACTCACTTTCTGTAAAGATTTAATCAAACTCAGGGTCATGGGGAGGTCAGGGGCTGTGCAGCAGCATCTGTGATTGATCTATAGAAGTCTATTTAGTGTGAAAACTAGCCAGTTTCTAGTCGGCTGTATTCTCTACAAATCCTGGAGTTTTGTATCACACATTACTGACTGATAAAACTGATCATTATTTCATTAGTGTAAATATCGTGTATACAGACATGGACCAATTTGTTGGTACCTTTTCCATAGTTGGAAACCTACAATTGTCTCTGAAAAAGTTGAAACCGACAAATAATTGTCATCCACCGCTGTTTATTCCATTTTTATTAAAAATCAGACTTTGTGTTTGATGTTTGATGCATCTGAATTTAGAATATTTGAAATAATAAAACAAATGAAAATGCCATGGACAAAAATGGTGGGACACTTATTTGCACAACCTTGAAGCAATCACTGCAAACATGCTTTTTCTGTAGCTCTGTGAGATTTCCTGCACCTGGCGGCAGGTAGTTTGGCCCCATATAGTTTAACTTCCCAGCTGTTGCAGGTTTGAAGGATGCCTCTTCAGACTAAATGTTTCAACTCTTTTCTATATAATTTACTCAAGTAGAACTATAAAAGTAAATGCTACTAAATGTACTTAAAGTACAAAAAGTATTTATTTAAAAAGACTTTCTAATGTTTTTTTTTCTTTCACCTGTTACAAAGTGATGAGCAGGGCTGTTATGAGGTGGTAGGGGGACCAGAGGGAAGTCAAGTCACATTTTATCTCATGTAGTGCTTTTTACAATGGAGAAATGTCTCAGAAAGTCTACCTATACAGTGAAACATAAACTGGTCCCCTCCACCCCACATATTCAGAAGCACTTTGAAGACGCACAGCTGATGAAGGACTTCTGTCCATCTGTGTCTCTGGAAACTTGTAACACCACCACACACACACACACACACACACACACACACACACACACACACACACAATATATATATATATATATACAGTGGGGCAAAAAAGTATTTAGTCAGCCACTTAGAAAGATGAGTCGATGAGATGGTCTGTCATTTTCATCATAGGTACACTTCAAGTATGAGAGACAAAAATGAGAAAAAAAATCCAGAAAATCACATTGTAGGGAATTTTTAAATAATTTAATTATAACTTATTATGGGGGAAATAAGTATTTGGTCAATAACAAAAATTCAATAAACAAATATAATCCTACTGACAGGGTCACCTTCCCTGCTCTTTCCTCAGCTGGCAGTTCACCTCGCTGGATGTTGACCCTGCTCAGTCTGCTGATGTCTTGCTGATACATATATACTGTACATATAATAGTATATGAAACATTTGAAATATTATTATATTAGTGGGTCTAATGTCATTAAGGAAAAGATGTTTATTTAAGTTGCTTATTTAATTTCTCTAGCTGTGTTAGGTTTCTCTGACGTCCTACCACGATAATATTTAACTGCATTCTTGCTGCTTCACCTTTTCAAGTATGTGTAGTTATGGGCTGTGTCCTAAATGGTCACGTTTCACTATTCCTGACTTTCTACATACTATGTAGAGCACTGTCAGCATATAGGGAATAGAACTGGTTGTTTTTTACATTTGTGTCATTTAGCAAAACCCTTATCCAGAGCAATTTACAACTGAATACATTTTTACAATCCAAGCAATTGTTGGTTAAGGTCCTTGCTCAAGAACCCAACAGTGGCAGAGAAGTTACAGTGGCATAGTCCAGTACCTTAACCGCTTAAGATGCCACAGGGTATGGGTATTTACACTGAGTGGCCACTTTATTTGAGAGACATATTCTTTCATAATTAGAGATTCGCTGTATGGAAATGGTCACCCACATTTGACCCCAGAGTGCAGAATAACTTCAACTGAGCAAGTTTTCTGTGTAAACAGTTTAATTGGGAATCCACATTTGAAGTGAGAAATCGAGGGGAGGAAGCAGCGGGACTTCGAACAAGGCATGGTCACTGGTGTTAGACTAGTCGGGGCCAGTATTTCAAAACTATACAGAGAATGGTGTGACTGAGGAAAAACATTCAGCGAAAGGGAATTCTGTGGACATAATCCGTTGATAAAAGGGGTCAGAACCTCTTTCCCAAACAGTACCTTTCTGTAAGACAACTATTGATAGTTGCCAAAGCGTCAAGTCAAGTCAAGTCAGATCTACTTCTGCACCATGGAACCTTGGGCATTCACACCCAGTAGGTCAGCCCTGCATGTGAGAACCAAGTCCTCTCAACACCCAGTCCATCTAAGTAGTGCAGTGGCTATTTTAAAGCCTCAATGTTTCGATTCAGCAATAACTCTAAAAGACTAACAGTGAGTTGCAGCAGGCAATTTTTTCTACCGCATGGTGACGTGCATGGATGTGCCTTCAGCTGGGACTAAAATGATCAGAGCACCGCTGAATTCAGCAATGCTGAATGCAAGGGAGAAACACTGACATGGTCGATCCAGACAGAAACAAAATCACAGATAATCATCAAAAGAAGATATCATCCCAGAAACCCATGTGAATTTAGTCCACTTAATACACTTCATGTTGCTTCAGCCTGGAAATGTAATGGTTGCTATTCCAGTTTTACTTTCAGAGAGAAAAATATTTTATTATTATATTTATTTAAAAAACACACACCACATAGTTTCTTGTCTCTGCAAAATAGTCTGGATGTTAATATTTAGAAAGTAAAATATTTATAATATTAAAATAAGACTCTCCTCTCTCTTTGACAGGAACTCACTGCAATCTCTGCGGCAACATGAAGCTCGCATGAAGGAAGATCTGTCTCGTAAACAGGAAGCTCTAGTCCTTGAGCAACGCAGCAACCAAACACGCCAGCGTCTGACCTCTACTCAGACTGAATCCTTCCGCTCAGCTGTGGTTCCCCTTACCAACTCCAGCGGCATGCACAGGCTTAAACAACTCAATTAGTCTCCAAAATTGGAAGTATAATCTTTGGATTCAGTTTGTTTGAATACTGTTCTATTTCTTATATCCCAGATTGAAATGCTGTGTAGGGGTGTTTAAAATATTGATATCATTAGGGTAGTATGGTGTTGTACTGTCCTCACAGCTCCAGATATCTCAACCTCCCATACCCCAAATACAGTTAGTTTAATTGGTGTCTCTAAAGTGTCCCAAAGTGAGTAGATGTGTGTGGGTGTGCATGTGACTTTCAACCAATTGGTGCCATGTCTAGTGTTGGTTGCTGCCTTAAGCCCTGTGCTATGGATTAGGCCTTGGCTCCCTCCCGTGTCCCTGAATTTTGATTTAGCAGGTAAGAAAATGAATGAAGACATCATTATAACAATTACATCTGGTATATTTGCACAAAGACAAGCTTTTTTTTTTATAACAGTGCATCTAAACTAAAAATATGGTTACCCTCTTTGGATGGTTGACCTGGTCCACATAAATTCACACCCAGTTTTCAAATTCACAGAGGATTTTGAGATTCTCAGAAACTCTAAAAAAATGTTGGATATTACTATTAAAATACATTGGTGCTTGAAAGTTTGTGAACCCTTTAGAATATTCTATTTTTTTTGCATAAATATGATCTAAAACATCATCAGATTTTCACACAAGTTCTAAAAGTAGATAAAGAGAACCCAGTTACACAAATGAGACAAAAATATTATTATACTTGGTCATTTATTTATTGAGGAAAATGATCCAATATTACATATTAGTGAGTGGCAAAAGTATGTGATCCTTTGCTTTCAGTATCTGGGTGACCCCCCTGTGCAGCAATAACTGTACAGTCCTGCACACCGGCTTGGAGGAATTGTAGCCCATTCCTCCGTACAGAACATCTTCAACTCTGGGGGATGTTGGTGGGGTTTCCTCACATTAACTGCTCGCTTCAGGTCCTTCCACAACATTCTGATTGGATTAAGGTCAGGACTTTTGACTTGGCCATTCCAAAACATTAACTTTATTCTTCTTTAACCATTATTTGGTAGAACGACTTGTGTGCTTAGGGTCGTTGTCTTGCTGCATGAACATGTTCTTTTTGGAGAACAGTGGCTTTCTCCTTGCAACCCTGCCATGCACACCATTGTTGTTCAGTTTTTTTTCTGATGGTGGATTCATGAACATTAACATTAGCCAACGTGAGAGAGGCCTTAATTGCTTAGAAGTTACCCTGGGACCTTTCTGACCTCACACAACTATTACACGCCTTGCTCTTGGAGTGATCTTTGTTGGTCGACTCCTGGGGAAGGGTAACAATGGTCTTGTATTTCCTCCAGTTGTACACAATCTTTCTGACTGTGGATTGGTGGAGTCCAAACTCCTTTAGAGATGGTTTTGTAACTTTTTCCAGCCTGATGAGCATCAACAACTCTTTTCTGAGGTCCTCAGAAATCTCCTTTGTTCGTGCCATGATAACTTCCAAAAACATGTGTTGTGAAGAGCAGACTTGATAGATCCTGTTTTTAAAATATGTAATATTGGATCATTTTCTTCAGTAAATAAATAACCAAGTATAATATTGTTTGTCTCAGGTTTTGTTTAGCTGGGTTCTCTTTATCGTCTACTTTTAGGACTTGTGTGAAAATCTGATGATGTTGTAGCTCATATTTATACAGAAATATAGAAAATTCTAAAGGGTTCACAACTTTCAAGCACCACTGTATGTTCATTTTAAGAAACTGGATAAATGAATTGCTAAAACAAATTAAATGAAATGTTAAATGTGTGGTCGAAGATTTCTTTAACAAATTATAATTCTACATAGATTTACAATGGAATGGTGCCTTTTCCAGGCCATGCTTATGGCTTGCACCGTGTGTTCCCCAGGGATAGGCTCCAGAGCCTGACTAGGAAAGGTGGGGTTAAAAACCAAAATAAAGAAAACAAAAATAAATAAACTAAAATAACTGTGGCTAGATTGTTTTTTATGGTTTCAAAACTGTTCAACAGTTAAGAAGAGTGCTTATGAATTATTAAAATCTTACTTGCATGCACAACAAAAAGGTTTCCATTTCTTATCTACTTTGCATGCTCCACTTATGATCTTGCTATCTCCTGGTAATGGAGAAAAAATATGCAATAAACTTTATTGTTTGCAAAATATTAGTGAGCTCTGCCATACAAGTGATGCTTAATTAATTTTTAGAAGATTATAAATGGAATTATTGTATTGCTTTATAGCAGGCTTAAAGCTGATATTTGCATAGCTGGCTCATTTATGTTTATAGCTGGTGCGGGTGAATCCAAGAAGCACTGCTAACACAATACACATTCAGTGATGTTTTTTTTTTTTTTTCATATTTATGTTATGTTATAGTTATACAGGACATGCACACAGATGCAGATTTCCACACATGAACTTATAATTAGGTTTATCCCCTTTTTTGTCATATAAAAACATAACATCAGTCACCTAATTTGAGTTTTGCCTCTTGTCCCAACCCCCTCTGATAGTACCATCAACCAGTGGGTTTTATGGTTTTATGGTTTAATTCTTCAGTTCATTTCAGAGACACCATGCTACATCTGGATGGACACTGATCCTGAAAAGCTCCATTTTTCTGAATCATTTCACTAAAGGAGGCTAATGTGTCCTTCCTGCCGTCATTTGCACTAAAGGCAATTAAGGCAGGACTGGGCTGCACAAATGCCTTCCTGCTCCATTACTGCTGCCTGAGTGGCACCTCAGTACACTTCGTCGTCAAATCAAGCCAAGCCCCCCTATCCTGCCTGCCAGCACCCTTTAAGCTCAGATGTACTACACATAGATGTATCTCTGCACTGGCTTGACATCACTTTGTATTTTGGACACGATGCATGATTTGGGATATATCTGAGATGAAGCAACCCTTGACGTCACCTTGGATTATGCAGAACAGTGATCTTCTGTAAACAACTAAAAGAAGCTTCTGCACGTATGGGGCCTCAGTGGATGACCTACAACCAGGAATTCTTATTTGAAAGTACTTCTGTGCTAGGAATGAAGAAGACACTTTCTGCGTTTGAGTGCATCTCCTTGACTGTGTACTCTTTCACTTTTCTGATTGGACTCCCTGCCAACCTCCTTGTCATTTTCGTGTATGCGCGCAAGGCTCACAAACATGGTGCTACTCCCAGTGTTGTCTATACCATCAACTTGTGCTTTTCCAACCTGGTCCTGGTGGCCTGGATGCCTGTAAAGTTCGCTGACACCATCCTTGAATTCTGGATGCTGCCAAAGTTGGTGTGCCCAATTTATAACTTCTTCATTGTGACCTCGCTCTATGGCAGTGGGCTCTTGCTGACAGCTGTGGCCGTTGGACGTTACCTGAGCATAGCTTTTCCGATTATCTACAAACGTTATCGTTCTGGCCGCAACTCCTGCATGATCAGCGTTGTTTTGTGGGTTGTAGTGCTGCTGCATGTCAGCTTAGGTTTGGTGGCAGAGGAAGGAGGCTATTTTATTTCCCCATCCCAGCCCAATACATCGAAGTGCTACGAGAACTTTACACATGAGCAGCTTAATATGCTGGTGCCATTGCGCCTGGAGATGGCGCTGCTGCTGTTTGCCGTGCCGCTGCTGCTTTCTGTGTTCTGTACACTACGCTGTCTGGTCCTGGTACGCCGCTCATTCCTCTCAGCCAGTAGCAAACGCCGTGTGTTGGCCATGGAACTCTCTACACTTGTTGTCTTTGTGGTATGCTATGCACCATACAATATATCTCACGTGGTAGGCTTTGCCAAAAACGCCAATGTGGAGTGGAGGGGCGAGGCCATTGTCTCCAGCTGCTGCAACGTTTTCCTCGAGCCCATGGTGATGCTGATACTGTCGCCATCAAGACCAAAGACTGTGCTTTGTGGGAGGCAAATGCCGCAGCAACACTGCAGTTGCATGAAGGATTCTTTGGCAAGCATGCAAAGGTGGTGTTTTCACCGGATGGGCAAAAAATGAAAATAGGCCTATTTCATTAGTAATACAAAGATTGAATCCAATCACAGGTTTGGAAGAATTCCTAGAAGTCAAGCTTTTCAGGCACTGTTCAGTCAATTAGTCCTGCATGCTGATCAGATTACCTAGATTACCTTTTGACAAATCAATATTCAGTAATTACATGTACAGTTTTATATTTGCACATGGTATATTTGATTTAATTTCCGTAGCTTGCACCTTATGCACTAACACTCACATTTTATTGATCACGCCAAAGTATGTTTGGAGCAAAAAGCAGTAAGGAAAGAAATAAGGAAACTGTATGCACTGTCTAGATTTAAATAATGAGTAACTGTAACATAGGGGGCAGCATGGTGGCACTTGGGTAGCTGTTGCCTCACCGCTCCAGAGACCTGCCTTTGTGAAGTTTGGAAAGTTTTACTCTGTCTGCATGAGATTTCAGTTTCTTCCCTAAAACATGCATTAGGTCAACTGGCTTCTCTAATATCCAATATGAGTGAGTGAGTGAGTGTGTGCTGGACATTGACACTGACATATTGTCCAGGGTTGGTTCCTGCCTTGTGCCCACAACCCTGAACTGGATTAAGTGAGTATGGAAATGGATTGATCTATAATATAATGGAATTTTTTCTCTCAGCTCATAGTGAAACAATAAATAATCATATTATATTTAAGTACTGACTAGGTTATTTGTTTAATATGTTTTTTAAAGAAAACTATTATTTTAGTGTTAATGCTAACAGTCTGTTTCCCTCAAGTTCAATCTGCAGGTTAAACATTAACAATTTTCCTCCATCCTTACTGTCCTTAGCCTATGCATACTTGAAGTCTAAGGGTAAAATTACATTGAGTGTTAATACTACATGTTAAAATGAATCAGGTCACTTTACATAATACAGCCCCAAATCATAAAAAACACTGGACCGTATGGAAAATGCAAATACAATACACAGTGTGTCTTACATTGACTTTTATTTCATTGCAGACAGTATGCACCAAATATACTTCATGCTTTGTCTGGTCAGCTTCAATTTGTTTGTTAATATACATCCATTGCTGCATTTCAGGCACAAAACACATTACAAAAAAGTTGGAATGGGGCAATTTAGGGCTAGTAATGAGGTAAAAAAAAAAAACATCTAAATAATGATGTGATTTCAAAAACAGCATCCACAAAAAGCTTAGTCTTTGAGAAGTAAAGATGGGCAGAGGATCTCCTGACCTCCTGTTATCTGCAATGAAAATAAACTTCCTTTTATTTTTATTTTTATTTTGCATTTTCCATACCGCCCCAACTTTTTCTGATTTGGGGTTGTAGTTCAGTACATGCTCCATTATTCAATTCAGAGGAAACTACTATATTAGCTACATTTTATAATTTAATACTGTGGCTTTTTCCTATGAAGGAATGAAGAATAACACACAATTCTTTAAATTATATAGTGCCCAAATGGGTGCATAAGACTGTTGCTTATTTTACAAATACAGCCACGTGCTGTTTAAAGTACACCCGATCAACAACAAATGATAACTGACAATAGAAAATATTGGGACTGTGGTACCCAAGCGGGTAAGGTACTGGACTCTGGCCCAGAAGGTCCAGGGTTCAAATCCCACCTCTGCCAAGCTGCCACTGTTGGCTCCTTGAGCAAGGCCCTTAACCCACAATTGCTTGGATTGTAAGACTGTATCAATTGTAAGTCGCTCTGGATAAGGGCGTCTGCTAAATGCTGTAAATGTAAATGTAAAAAAATAAAAATTTGCCCGATGTATGATGTGACAGTATACAGTACTATATTGAACTCTAATCACTATATATCACTTAATAATTCTAAACGATTCCTATGTTAATTGCTGAATTATGTAATGTTATGCTACCTGATATGGCAGTGTATTATTATTGTTTTGTTGCACTCTAGTGCAGTGCGTTTTGCTTCTTCTGCCCAGATGGTCACACATCGACATTGCGAGTCCATGAGCTGAGGCTGGACTAAAGAGAAGTGTGTCATTCACTTGAAAACTCACTACCTTACCTGCCAAGCTCATTAGCTTATGTTATGGACTAGAGACTGTTGTAACTCAGTTGATATGTTTAGAGACTTTTTTATCTAAGTTTTTCTTGTTTGTGTGGATGACATTTCGCTACTTATTTGTGAGAAGCTGCAAATGACGTTCATAAGTGTACGTGTCCGTTATATTGTCCGTTATATAGTACTCCTTTGTTTGTCCCTCCACTGCTTGTGTATTCTCTTATCTATAAATATAGAACTGGTTCACATTCACTTGTTGAGCCTCTGTTTTATCTGACTAATCTTCTGTGTTGTTCATAATACTGTCTACCAATGCATACTTGTGTCAAAAATATCATTTACGAGTCAATCGTGTGTTCAGTGGTATCTCTGATACGCACACACACACACACACATACATATATATATATATATCTATATATATATTAATTATATATATATATATATATATGCAGTACCAGCAACAAAAAGGTATGGACACAGCTTCATAGGTACACTTCAACTATGAGAGACAAAATGAGAAAAAAAATCCAGGAAATCACAGTGTGGATTGATGGATTTTTAAAGAATTTATATTTATTGTAAATTATGGTAGAAAGTAAAGTATTGGTCACCCACAAACAAGCAAGATTTTCTGGCTCTCTCAAGACCTGTAAACGTCTTCTTAATAAGCCTCTTCTGTCCTCCACTAGTTACTTGTATTAATGGCACCTGTTTGGACCGCGTTATCTGTATAATAGAAACCTGTCAAAAGCCTCAAACAGTTCAGGGACTCCAAACTCAGCCATGGCCAAGACCAAAGAGCGTCGAAGACCACCAGGGAAGGAAAATTGTAGAACTGCACCAGGGCTGGGAAGAGTGAATCTACAATAGGTAAGCAGTTGGTGTGAAATAAATCAACTGTGGGAAGCAATTGTAAGAAATTACAAAGACCACCTGATAATCTCCCTCGATCTGGGGCTCCACGCCAAGATCTCATCCTGGCAGGTCCAAAATCCCAGAGAACACACGGAGGGGAACCTGATGAATGACATGCTGGGAGCTGGGGACCACCAACGGTAACAAGGCTACCATTCGTAAGACACTACGGCTGAGATCGGATCCTGCAGTGCAAAGGCGTGTTCCCCTGATTAAGCCAGGAACATGTCCAGGCCCTTCTGAAGTTTTCCAGAGAGCATATGGAGATCCAGAAGAGGCTTTGGGAGGAATATTCATGTGGTCAGATGAAACCAAACAGAAACTTTTTGAGTAAAAACCAATTCGTCGTGTTTGAGGGGAAGGAAGAATGCTGAGCTGCAGCCCAGAAACACACATACCTATGTGTAGCATGGAGGTGGAAAAAATCATGTGCCTTTGGGGCTGTTTTTCTGCAAAGGGGACCAGGACGACCGATCATGTAAGGGGAAGAATGAACGGGGCCATGTATCGTGAGATTTTAGCTAAAAACCTCCTTCCATCAGTGACAGCATTAAAGATTGGGAATGTGGGCTGGGTCTCCAGCATGACAATGATCCCAAACACACCGAGTCGCGGACAACAAAGGAGTGGCTACGTAAAAAGCATTTCAAGGTCGGGAGTGGCCTGCTGGTCTTGAGACCTCAACCCAATTAGAAAATTTGTGGAGGGAGTTGAAAGGCCCGTGTTGGCCCCAAAAAATCATGCTCTAGAGGAATCTGCATGGAGGAATTTGTAAAAACAAACCCACTACAGTGTGTGCAAACCTGGTTGAAGACTTACAGGAAACGTTGACCTCGTCAATTGCCAACAAAGGTTATGTTACAAAGTTCGGATTTGAAATTTTGTTATTGACCAAATACTTAGTTTCCACCAGAAGTTACAATGTAACTTCTTAAAGAAGCCTCCTACAATGTGATTTCCTGGATTTTTTCTCATTTTGGTCTCTCATTAGTCTATCCTAGTTGATGAAAAGTACAGACCTCTTTCATCTTTCTAAGTAGGGGAGAACTTGCACAATCAGTGGATGATAAATATTTTTTGCACCACTGCAAGGAATCATGTAGTTTCTGAGGATGGTAATCTGATCGAAACTTATCCTGTGCAACAGAGGTAACTCTTGTCTTTCTTTCTTGGGGCGGTCATGATGACAGCCAGTTTTCATCATAACGTTTGATGGTCTTTGCACTCACTTGAGGAACTTTCAAGTTCTTAAAATTCTTCTGATTGACTGACCTTCATTTCTTAAAGTAATGATGGACTGCCGTTTTTCTTTACTTAGTTGAGTAGTTCTTGCCATAATATGGATTAGAACATTACTGAAATAGGGCTATTCACTGTATACCAACTCTACCTTTTCACAACACAACTGATGGCCTCAAACACATTAAGAGCGCAAGACATTAAAGAAATTAACTCTTGACAAGGCACAGCTATTAACTGAAAGCCATTGCAGATGACTACCTCATAAAGCTAAATCTGCACTAATGTAAGCAATATAGCCAATGAGTGGTATTTTGACTCTACCTGCACCTCCCACTTCCTTCCTAACAGTAATAATCTGCATTTTGGGTTTATACTGAGATTAATTTTTAGGTTTACTCACTATGAGACAGCAAATGATATTTTACCATTTTTATACAGACTCATGCTCTTACAGCAACAAACAGTTTCTAAATAGTAACCTGAGGGGACAAACATCACTAAATGTTTTGAAGATGCCTGCATGGGGTAGGGTTCAAAGCGAGATGTTCTGGGTTCGATCCCAGGTGGTGCGACCTGTGTCCTTTCTGTGTGGAGTTGGCATGTCCTCCATGTGGGTTTACTTTACTTTCCTCCCACAGACCAAAGATATGCATGTTAGGTTAATTGGTGTCTCTATTCCGAGTGTGTGCGCTATGATGGATTGGTGCCCTGTCTAAGGTTGTTCCTTCCAGCTTTCCCGTGACCCTGACCAGGATTAAGTGGTTAATAAAATGAATGAAAGCTTCCATTATCTGAATGTGCATTGTCATTTCATGGAACAAGGTACATTCAAGTGAATCTATACTGCCACCTCTAAAATAAATTTAAACCACAAATATAATAATGCACACAGATATCCTTCCTTCAAACATTTTGAAAGAAACAAGTTTTAGTTCAGATACAGACTTGGGGTCTTGACTTGGACTCAAATTTGGGCACTCTTTGTACATTAAAGGCAAAGCACTGTTCAATCACTTGTACATCCAGTACAGAAGGGCATCTGCTAAATTCTGCAAATGCAAATACACTAATAACAGACAGAATGTAGGACAAATCAGAAACAATCAAACCCCTGTGATCCCACTGAAAGTTGGTGGGGTTTTGAAAATACATGACTAAAATTGGAATTTTCCAATAAAAATAATGTAAGTAATCTCCCATTATCCAATTATACGCCATCAGAACCATTTTCTGGAACAAGGTACATTTCGGAGTTCAGCTGTAATCCCATTGTTAGCAAGAAAAATGTAGTGACTCCTAATACTGTAGAAAGCAGAACAGACAGTTCTTTACATAATAGTTACTGGACAGTGATGTATAAAAGACACTGAGGAATCACTCTACCACTCTATCACTCAGTTCTCAACCTTATGCATAGCAATGGAAACCCAATTCAAGAAGCTCCCAACCAATAGCATTTGTTCCTTCCAGAAGAGGTTTGGAACTATAAGCTTTAGCACTGAGGAGTCTGTGAGCTTGTTACTGCTTCAAGTCTGAGCTGTTGTTACTCATAGAAATTTTCATTTCTATGCAAGAGCATTTCAAGTTGAGATGGGAAGCTCCAGTAAGGCAGGTAATAGATTAAATGACTTTGATTTTACAGTGCCTCAAAACCACTGAACTCATTAGTATGACTCATTTTAATTGCTTGACTTATTCACTCACTTTCCATACCCAGTTAAAACGGCAGGGAAAAAACACTAGACAGGGCCACCAATCCATCATAGGACAAATACACTCACAAAAAAACTAAGTGGCACTTTCGAACCCCAATTAACCTAACATGCCATGTCTTTGGACTGTGGGGCGGAACCAGAGTAACCCATGCGGAAACAAAAGAAAGAACATGTAAACTCCACACAGGCAGAGGCCCAGGGCTGGGGATGAACTGGGGATCTCAGAGCTGTGAGGTGACAGATGCACTGCACCACATTCCTCCAACAAATCATCATGTTTAACAAGTGTTTTGGTAGATAGAGTTTAGAGCGGTCTCTACGTGGTGCTTGAAAGTTGGAACCCTTTAAAATTGTAATTTATGAAAAAGACCTAAAACATCATGAGCATTTTCATACAAGTCCTAAAAGTAGATAAAGAGAACCCAGTTGAAACAATGAGACAAAAACTTATTTATACTTGGTCATATTTGATGAGAGGAAAATGAATCCAATATTTAGAATTAGGAGTGACAAAAAGTATGTCAACCTTTGCTATCAGGATTCAGTATCTTTTCAATATCTCAGTATCAACTAAACGTTCCTGGTAAATGTTGATCAGTTCCTGCACACCAGCTGGAGGAAGTTTAGCCCATTCCTCCGTACTGAACAGCTCAACTTCGGGGATGTTGGTGGGGTTCCTCACATTTAAATGCTCACTCCAAGGTCCTTCCACAACATTTCAAATGGCATTAGGGCAGGACGTTGACTTGGTATTCCAAAAACATGACTTTATTCTTCTTTAACCATTCTTTGGTAAACGACTTGTGTTGCTTAGGTCGTCGTTGTATTGCCGGCATTGACCCACCTTCTCGTTGGGATTCAGTTCATGGACAGATGTCCTGACATTTTCTTTAGAATTCTCTGATAGAATTCAGAATTCATTTTGTTCCATCAATGAATGGGAAAGCCGTCCTGGCCCAGATGCAGCAACCACAGGCCCAAACCATGATACGACCAACACCATGTTCACGAGGGATAAGATTCCTTATGATTGGAATGCAGTGTTTTCCTTCTCCAAACCATAACGCTTTTCTTTTTAAACCCCAAAAAGTTATATTTTGTCTTATCTGTCACCAAACAAATTCTTTCACTAGCCCTCTGGCGTGTCCATGTGTGATCTTTAGGCAAACTGCAGACGAGAGCAATGTTCTTTTTGGAGAAGCAGTGGCTTTTCTCCTTGCAACACTGCCATGCACACCATTGTGGCTCAGTGTTATTCTGATGGTGGATTCTGAACATTGACATTAGCCAATGTGAGAGAGGCCTTCAGTTGCTTAGAAGTTACCCTGGGGGTCCTCCTTTGTGACTTCGCCAACTATTACACGCCTTGTTTAGCTTTGGAGTGATCCTTTGTTGGTCGACCACTCTGGGGAGGGTAAACAATGGTCTTGTATTTCCTCCATGTGTCCCAACAATCTGATGACTGTGGAGTGGTGGGAGATCCAACTCTTTAGAGATGGATTGTAACCTTTTCAAGGCATGATGAGCATCAACAAATCTTTCTGAGGTCCTAGAAATCTCCTTTGTTCATGTCATGATACACTTCCACAAAACATGTGTTGAAGAGAGACTTGATAGATCCCGTTCTTTAAATAAAAACAGGGTGCCCCACTCACCACCTGACTTAATTTCACCTCAAATCAACTGCTAAAGTCCTAGAGGTTCACATACTTTTTACACTCACTAATATGTAATATTGGATCATTTCCTCCATAAATAGATGACAACAGTATAATAATAGTCTCATTTGTTTAACTGACCTTCTCTTTTATTACTTTTAGGACCTTATGTGAAAATCTGATTGATGTTTTAGGTCATATTTTATGCAGAAATATAGAAAAATTCTGAAGGTTTCACAAAACTTTCAAGCACAATGTAGAAATTGCATATTATTGTCCCCCACAAAAGAAAGTCTCGCCTAAAATATCTTCGCGCATAAAATATACCAAACCAGGTGTTGACTACAGCCCTACAGATTTCACTCATAATTGGTGGGCCTGGGCTTGCATGTGACGCGCAAAACAGCATGTACATTAGACAAAAAAAAACTTACCACCTTTCATTTAGAGTGCTAGGGGTGAGTTGTACTTACTTGCTCTAGATAACTTTATCGGACAGTGTTATAATGACATCTTCCTGTGTTCCTCACACATGATGGTCTCTAATGGTTGCTGAGAACACTGGTTGATGAGTTACGGCATGCAGATTGTGGACCGGACTTATTAAATTGCCTGAGATATGACACCGTGCCCTACCTCCAGAATCCCAGAGACAAAGCAGGACTGAAACTTCTCTTTTCTATGTGGAGCCAGTAGAAACTAGAAACAGGTAATTCTCCATGATCTCCCATGGTGAAATTTTTTTTGGACTTGAATTGTAAAATTGTAATGCTGCTATTTTTCTGTCAGGACCATTAAGAATCAAAAACACTTTGATTGTATCCTGTACATTTATATTGTTCTCTTTTCAAACCAATGACCCTGTTTTCTTTGTCTCCTGATTACAGATACTTCAGGAAAGCCGGACTCAGCACCATGTTGGTGAGCCAGGTTCTCTTACCTGTCTACATCGTGACCTTCTTAATCGGTCTCCCCACAAACATCCTTGCTTTCTGTACCTTCTGCCGCAAGGTCAACGGCAAAGCCACTCCCATTGACATCCTCCTTTTGAACCTCACAATCTCTGACCTCATCTTCCTCACCTTCTTGCCCTTCAAAATGAAGGAGGCTTATGATGACATGATCTGGACAATGACTGACTTCTTGTGCCCCCTCAGCAATTTCATGTTCTTCTCTACCATTTATATCAGCACACTGTTCTTAACAGGCATTAGCCTCGAGAGATATCTGGGCGTTGCTTTTCCAATCCGATACTCGGTATACCGTCGACCACACTACGCTGTGATTGCTAGCGTCTTCTTCTGGGTTGTGGGTGGTTTGAACCTCAGCATTGTCTACATCGTACCATTTTTGCATTCAAACAACAGTTTGATTGAGCCCTCAGAAAAGATATGCTACAACAACTTCACCCAAGAGCAACTGAACATTCTGCTCCCAGTACGGCTGGAGCTCTTCACAGTGTTATTCTGCATCCCGTTCCTAATCTGTGGTTTCTGCTACGTCAACTTCATCCAGATCCTCTCCCGGTTACCCCACATCAGTAGGCGCCGCAGACTGAGGGCCATCGGACTGGCCTTGGGAACATTGGTGGTGTTTGCTATCTGTTTTGGACCATACAATGCCTCACACGTAGTCGGTTTCATCCGTGCAGAGAGTGAGCACTGGCGAGAACTAGCTCTGATCTTCAGCACCCTCAATGCCTGTATAGACCCCTTCATCTTTTACTTCTCATCTGCAGCGGTGCGAAGTGCAATCAGTCACTTTGTAAAAGGAATGAGGGATAAAGCTCATGTCCTGAAGTGCAGCAGGATTCAGCGTTGCCCCTTATTTGCCTTCAAGACTGCAAAGTATAGAGAAACGACTTCACCTGACAGAAACCAGAGATAAGTGTTTTATTACTGTATGTTCCATACAGCACGAACTCAACAATGAACATTTGTAATTATTAAAAAATATATAGTGACTGCTTTACACAACACCTAAGACAATTCTTCTTCTGTTCCTAGTCTGATTTAACATATTCTGCTTTATTTACAAGATGTGTGTCAGGCTGTTCACTTTGAGTACTTTATGCCATTGTTGTTACTTTTTCTTTTGTTGCTCTGATAGGAGAGTCTTCTAAATGACTAATGTAAATTTTAAGTTCCTCCTTCTGGCTGTGCCATATGCAACATATGGGAAAACCTTCAGTTTCCATGTTATTGCAAACGTCTACTGAAGGTACTTCAAGTAAGTGGTGTCACTGTTAACTTTAATACACAAACATTTATACTTTTAACTGTCTGCTGTGTTCAAATTAATGTTCCATCCTTGGTGTTCATTGTCAAATTTTTATAACATTTATCACCATTTAGCACCAAAATTTGCATTAGCCAATTAGCCAATGTGAGAGAGGCCTTCTGTTACTTAGAAGTTACCCTGGGGTCCTTTCTGACCTCGCAAACTATTACACGCCGTGCTCTTGGAGTGATCTTTGTTGGTTGACCACTCCTGGGGAAGGTAACAATGGTCTTGAATTTCCTCCATTTGTACACAATCTGTCTGGCTGTGGATTGGTGGAGTCCAAACTCTTTAGAGATGGATTTTTAACCTTTTTCCAGCCTGATGAGCATCAACAACTCTTTTTCTGAGGTCCTCAGAAATCTCCTTTGTTCGTGCCATGATGCACTTCCACAAACAGGTGTTCTGAAAAGCAGACTTTGATAGATCCCTGTTCTTTAAATAAAACAGGGTGCCCACTCACACCTGATTGTCATCCCATTGACTGAAAACACCTGACTCTAATTTCACCTTCAAATTAACTGCTAATCCTAGAGGTTCACATACATTTGGGACTCAATAATATGTAATTTTGGATAATTTTCCTCAATAAATAAATGGCCAAGTATAATATTTTTGTCTCATTTGTTTAACTGGCTTCTCTTTTTATCTATTTTTACTACTTTTGTGAAAATCTGATGATGTGTTAGATCATATTTAAGCAGAAATATAGAAAATTCTAAAGTGTTCACAAACTTCCAAGCACGACTGTATCTGGACAGGGCTCCCTACAAGTCTGCCAAGTTACCCATTAAAGTTGGCAAACTATAGTATATGGGCAGGGCAGAATGTTTATGTACTGCCCTGTTGTTGTTGGACACACATAATTTAGAGAGTAACTGAAGTGTTCAGTATAACCCATTCTACTACACCTGTTTTGTCCCTGCGGGGTAAAAGTGCTACCCACCAAGCCACCATAAAATCTTAACATGTTTTGCATTATAACACTGTCACTATAATATCACAGCCTCACTAGTTTGATTCTTTAATTAACTACATGATGAACTTGGAGTCAGATTTTTTTT